>UCOM01001909.1:0-33470 GCA_900474385.1 Ormyrus pomaceus
TCATTCCCGCACGGCTTTTTTACGACTTTTTTAGTTTTTTATTTTTTTGCTTTTTTTTACTTTTTTTACTTTTAATAAAATAAGCACTCGAAAGTACCATTTTCGTGCATTTGTTAGAAAAAATATCGTGTGCAACAAGTACGAGTGCTGCAAACTTCCCACTCTCCCCCGAATAGCCTCCTTCCCGCACTTGTTGCACAATATACTATTGTTAAAAGGAATATTAATCGTGAACCGCGCGAAGCAAAGAGGCTGTGTTTTTAAAATAAAAAGGCGACAAACAAAGTTGGAAATTGGCCGAAATTATAGAAGCGGGCGTACGAAGAGATTTTAGAAGAATACTAGAGCAACGGAGAGGACCGATGACTTTCGACAAGTGTAAAATTTATGACTATGGTCATCCGTATAAGGAAAACTAAAGCATAAATCGAATGCCGCGCTCATAAGAAACATTAAAAGCTATGAAAAAAGCCCAGCTTACTCTTATTTTCGGGGAATAAGTGTAAGCAACTCATAAATTCTCAGAAAGCTTCTGAGAAAACACCTGTCGCCTTATTTGGAATTATTTAGAGGAATATGCGTTTCCAGAAAATGAAAGAGATGGTAAGAACAATCCTATATAACGAGCTTACTAAATATAGGAGGTCACAAATTTTACCGCTTCTTCTAATTGAAAGTAAAAAAGCGTCGAAGAAAAGACAAGGACCAGGAGTTGGACAGAGACAAAAATTACGCGACGCGTCGACACACTCCATATAATAACTCGCTTCTCTACGTATTTTTCCTTTGCGGCTTGCATGTGGGCTTCTAATAGAGTTGCCGCGGTGTTGCCTAAAAGTGTGCATGTGATAATTAATGTCGTGCCTCGACATTCTCAGGGCATACCTCGCGGTTTTCTCTTGGATTCCAATGTTCTCTTTGTCTTTAAATCTATTTTCAACACTTTTTCAGAATGATATCTTATAAAGTACATTAACATTTTTCCAATAACAGTCATTTGCAAATATTCAATTTTTGTTTATTTACCTTTTATCTTAATGATTAGTTTTCTGAAAAAATAGTAAGTTCAATTTAAAATACAAAAAAATTCCTATACCAAAATATTCTTTAAAAGTTAATTAAATTTAATGCTTCGCTTAACAAGATGTCGATAAATCCTCTTTTCTTTGTCTAATTATAAGTGCTTTAGAATTTTCATAAGTCATGCAATTAATTATTACATCAAAGATATTGTATTGTAAATTGAAAAATCGTTAACTTCTAGCTTTTTAAAATCTTTTTGCGGCTATGAAGTCACTGGTTGAATTATTACTTATTATGTTGAATTTTTATATAACAACTATTAACAATTATAATCTTTGCAATTAAGTTTCCAATTATTCAGAAGTTAAATGGCCGAACCTATGAAAGTTCGGTACCGAAAAAGTTTTGAATAGAAAACGAAAGGAGAAAGTTCAATTTGATACTATTAAATCTTAAAAGCTTAATTTGTACGTTTCTTAGTTCAGCACTAAATGCCGTTAAGTACATGAAATTAAAAGTAAATCAGACATTAAGTGTTTCGCTTAATCTAATTTTCTACAAATCTTTACAATCGTATGTAAATTTAATGCGCTTTAAGCTTTTGTTTTTAACGAGTGACACTATTACTTACACTTTCTATATACTTTCGTTTTCAGCAGTTATATTATAATTTATGTTGCACTGTCACTTTTATTTAAATGTGAGAATTTCAACTAGTCTGTTACAAAAAAAATTGTTCTCTTGATTGATTAAAAACTATAAAATTTATATCAGCATCAAAGAATATTACTCTATTATCTTTCGAGGCAATATACAGCTAATATAATCAGCAAAAAATAGCCGCTAAAAGTAATCGAAGAGGTATTAATTTTTTTGATGCGGTCATTTTGAATGGATAATAATTGCATGATAATACATCCTGCAGTCTAGAATGGTTATTAAAATCGGTCGCCTGTTGCTCGTTACTCAAGTTATTTTTAATACCAGTTTCTTTCGATTCTTTACTACATTATAATTTCATTCCAGAGAGAATGCATTAAATTTCATTCACAAAAATCACTTAAAAAAGTGTCTGCGTTCTCAATGAAGGACAGTTTTCTTGAAGAAAGGAAAAAGCAAAAGTTTCTAAATAAAAAAACCTGCCTCGCAGCCGTCTCGGCAAACTGGTGTACTCCGTAAATACCGAAATTGCACTTTGCACTCAAAGTGCATCCACCTCTTCGGTCCACGTGCCGGCAGTTGGTAGAAAAAAAAGGCGAGAGAGAAAAAGAAGTGGCTTGTCTGCGCGTTCTCGCGTCTGCTTTCACAGAGAGCACAGCTGGAAAACGAAGCGAAGGCTCGTCTAGGCCTCCCGACTTTCGACTCGCCTCGTCTCCTTATAGAAACGGGCCCGTGTTAGCGGAGGAGAGATGGGCCAAGGAAGGTGAAAGTTCGCTCGCTCGGCTGAAAAATGTTCCGCGATTTTCGCTTCGATCGCGGAGGCGAACGGCTGCAGAAGTGCACCAAGGCCACAGGCATCGATGCGCAGAGATGCGCCGGGCTTTGCGAGGAAGCGCGGATCGTTATTTCAGCTGGTATATGGAGCCGGCAAGAAAGTGAATTATTTTAGAGCCGACTTCTTTTTATTGCGGAGATTCTGCGCGTGCAGCAGACGCCTTTCTTCCATGGCGTATTTAACTAGCCTCTTCGTCTATATACACGTGTGTGCACACACGAGTATACTGAAACGCGCGCCGGCAGATGTTTTCTTTTTTTTCTCCCGAGATTCGTTTCTCTTCCGAGGTTTTTGCGCGCGGGATTCGCTCGAAAGTTTTGATTTCCGACTGGAAGTCTTAATTAATTTGTCTAAATTTCTCTCTCGATTCGGGTGTCTTATTAGGTGCCGTTTACTCTGCTATTTAGAGATTCGCCATTTAAATCGAAATTTGGTGAAAAGATAAAAATGGACTTTCGAAAAGGCAGTTACGCAAAGGTATAATAAAATTAGAAAAACCAGTCGTTTATGCTTTGACTGCAATTAGCAAGAGCTCAATCAAGCGCTTCGACTTTTATTTCGAAGTTATTAATTTAGTAGCCGCGGAGAACAATGACCCATTGATTATCGGAAGAGAAATCTTGGCCTAGCAAAGCCAGGAGTTCAAAGCCATCGTTTAACCTCCCACCTCCTCTCAAGTGGCATCTTTCTCATAAAGCACTAAACGTCAATTTATCGTCGATTAAATGGAGGATGAAAGTCGCGCGAAAAAGGCGCCTCTCCGCGGGAAAATTTGAATAAGTGCATTCAAGGCAGACGAACAGTTTTTAACGAGCGAATATTAAATCAATTTTTATTAACGACTATTAATCATGTATGTGTACTCTGGGAAGTTTCTCTTTCTTTTTATATGTAATAATAGGAAGAAAGTTCACGTAAAACTTTCAACGGATTTCTGTTTTGAGTCTATATATACATCTACCACAGTGAACAGTATCTAAACGTCACTTTGAGAATACTTTATGGCTATCGTAATTTGTAAAAGAGCATCAAAATTTCGAACGACTATATCAATGTCAGGGTTTGAATAAAAAAATAGGAAACGAAATCTGGCCGCTGATCCAGATACATTATGAAAAGCCTCGGATCGGCCTAAGTGAAAATAGCTTATTCTGAATTCTAAAAAGCTTGAACCGTAAACTGATAAATGCAGCATCGTATAATTTTACTCGAAACAAAAATAATTCTTTTCGCAGCTGAAAAAATTAATTTTATTATATTTTAAGAAGACCGATTATTTGAGACAAATGCCTAGCATAATCTTTTGTAAATGCATCGTGCCGAAAGCACTTGCAATTTCTCTTGCCGTGTATGAAGAAAATTGATTTAATCACATCCCCGCGGATCGTCATTAAAAAGAAAAGTACTAAACGGCCACCGAGGCAAACCCGGCAGTGAAAGGTATAGGCACCTAATCTTTCTCCGAGCGATCGTCGCTCACTCCTCCGTCAGTGGTCCCGCGAATGAGTAAAAGGCCGTCTCGATCGGAAGAAAAAAAAAGAAGGAAGAGGCGCCCGCGAGAGATTTCACTCGATTTTCCTTTCCGTCCGATCTCTTCGTCATCGGGCCAGCTCTGACGTCACGACGGGAGAGAGAAGCGAGAGTCGGCGATGCATATAATCGCGCGGCTGCGAGTGACGAAAGAGAAGGACGAGAAAAAAGAACGGGGCAGGCCGCGTGAACGTGAACTTCGGCGAGGACACGCGGCGAGAGTTCTCGCGCGCGCACACACAGTAGCTGCATGCTGCGGCTCGCACGATGTGCACTTTCACTTGCCGAGCGAGCCGCGTATAAGTATATATACAACGGATTCGACGACGATACGAGGCTCTCGACGCGCCGCAGAGCCAATGACCTACTAACACATAGAGAGAGAGAGAGAGAGAGAGAGAGCCCCGCGAGCTATGACAAGGACGTTCGATTCGCTCGCGAGCCCCGAGTTATAGCACTCTGTACACCGGCTAAGCTGCATTTCGACCTTACTTCGATTTCTGATTAATCGATTTTCGCGGCTTTAGAGCCGCTGAGGATTTTTCCCGGTTGCGCAACGGATGCGCTGATTCATTTTCACCCAGTTCTGCCAGCGGTTTTTTGCTCGTTTCGCTTGCCCATTCTTGTTATTCAGTATTGCGCGACCAGTGTGAAATGAGTATTAGAAATTTGTAAAACTTGTTATAAAATTTTGTAGAGTCTTCGGAATTCCTAGTTTCTATCTAAGAGTTTATGTAACGAGGAAACAGTCGGTACATCAACACGATTATGTGGCATGTAATTCGCATAAATAATGTACGTGTACTTTGAACGATGACTTTACCTAACGTCAACGTACGATTTTTTGTAGTATATAGCAATCCAGTTATCACGACTTCGTAAAATCGTGTTTAGGATAAATTTACATTAAATTTTGTAGTTCGAAGCGCTGCAGTAAAAAACAGATATCTTAAAAGCTTTTCGATACTCGATACGCCAGTGTAATTTTATACTTTCTCGAGAACTTTAAGTTCTTCACTTTTACTTTTTAATAATGCAGCGGCTTAGGAATATTATACCAGAAAGACGTGAATCGCTTATGCTTTTTACAACAAGATATCCTCTTTAATTTCACTCAACGCAAAGCTTGTTTTATTAAAATTATTACCTACTTTTAAAGTAAATGCATTTAATAAAAGTCTGGTATTCGAAATGAAAGTGGAGGAGTACTTAGGCATCGTTCAAAGAAACTCTATAGTTAATTAAGTGCATATACATATGAAAATCAGGAATCAGCGACCTTTTAGACAGCCTGTAATGCAGTGAAAGTCTGAGATCCACTCATGGCATTCGACGACGAAAGTTCGATTACGACAAACGTAAAAGCGATTTTACGATAATTCCGAAAACACGGGTTTTATTTTATAATAACTTAAAATAAATACTGGATACACGATACTTGCTCAATAAAGATTGCTAAAACACGTTATTTGTTGGGATTACTTGAATAAACAATTTTTATTTCATTCCGTAAAAATTATAATTATTAATAATAACATAACATTACAATATACTGGAGGTACTTCGCTAAGAAAACTTAGGAATAAATTTCTGAATGAACCTTCCAACCTGGGGAAAATTTCTCCATTCTCATCCCAATCCGCATCACACGATCGCCGACGCGCACCTGCGATTATCAGATCGCGCCGGTTTATCGAGCTCAAAGCAACAGGCCTGCCTAGAACGCGCGACGCCCGTAATTGTTATCGCGCCTAAAGCAGCAATTAAATCGCGGCGATGAAAGCGCAGGCGGCTGGTTCTTCGCCGAGCCGATATATAACGCCGGCGCTCTTTAAAAGAGGAGAGAAAAGGAAATACGTCCATGAGCTGCGGTGGCGCGAGCTTTCGCTTTCTCTCCCCGAACACATCTCGAGCGACTCGTTTTCTTCCCAGCTGGAGGGCAATATTGGAATCGTCGAGTGCAAAGGCCTTCCCGAGAGATTCCGAATGATATTTAAGTCCCCGAAAAATCCACGTTAAAAATATAATAAGCGAGCAAAGAAAAATGTGTCTTGCGATGCGATGCGATATCGCATTAATGGAACTCTTTCAAAATATGAAAGCAGCGAATACGTCAGTCCGATGATCCTGCGTTGGGGGCGTACGCATGACGGAGAGGTCGTTTCTTCTTTTCGCCGGGTTTCAGATCCGGGAGAACGTCTCTCCTCATCCTTTACTTTCACTCATTATGTAGTAAATATGACGCAAACCGAATTTCGACGCTCGCTCGTTTCGTCGCTTGTTTTACCACTGTTGAAATAAAAGGAGATGAGCTCGGAGAGACGGAAAGTCGTGCGGTCAGCTGGCGGCGCTCTTGAAAATAATCCTTTCCTTCCTCTCTCCCGAGAGCTGCAGCGAGAGAAGAAGAAGAAGAAGAAGAAAAAAAAACGACAAAGTAGCGGGAGAGACGAAGATTTAATGGGAATGACACAGGCTATTAATTCTGAAGCGCGCCTCGCAGTACCGCTACTCCCGAGGTTCGACGACCCTATCCGGAGAACGACAACGGAGCGCTGCATCTTCTCTGATTATATGCGTAGCGGGGCATTTTTACGCGCCGCTGCGTTACGTAAGGACGTCGCTTCGTGCAGCGCGACGCTTCTTCTTGCCCAGGAGGCGAGCATTTATTTTTTTGGTTCTTCGGACGCTCGGTATACCTGTCGATCGCTTGGGAAACGGTTGCTTTTGTAATCACGACGTGCGTCCGCTTCCGCTTTGATGTCCAATTGCTTGTACTTTCAAAGGGTAATGACTCAGAAAATCTAAAGGTCTTCCTACGTAGCCTCCTCCAACAGTAAACAGAGAAAGTTAAGTTCTCCGTGTTGTGTGAGTTTGTGTGCGCGCTGCATTGACCAAAGCGAACGTAAAAAATCCATTGAATCTAAGTTTTTACTGCCACTGATTTCGTAAGAACATATTCCTTACTTTTAAAGCAAATATTTGTCCGTTACATAAAATTTTTATAACGATCGATACAGGTGAAACTGAAGCTTTAATGAAACATTTTTATTGTCCAGCGGGAAATGTGTATTTTGTAAAATCATAAAAAAATGTATAGTTCAACGGTGTACCGTTATTACTTTTTTTAAAATTCCACTCGTTTCGTTTTAAACGGGATATAAAAGTCGACTTTGATTAAACATTAGCGTGTAATCAAATTATTTTGGTGAATCATCACGATGACGCGTTGGAATTTACTTAACGGATTTAATGATGGCCATCGTAATGCTGTAAGATTTCGTAATACTAAGACAAACTAGATTTTGTTTTTAAATTAAAGGAATTATTACGAATGAATTTTATAACTTGGTTGGTTTAAAAAGTTTAAGTTATATTTGTTCTTTGAGTGGCTTCTCAAACTGGAGTTTTTTAATTAGTCTTTTAATGCACTCGAGCTAAGGTTTTACCCTTTTTTAATAACTGTAAAGATAGAAAGGCAATTAAATTAAACGTTTTGAAATGGAATTTTGTGCAAGAAAATATTTCTAAAATTTTAAAGTCAACTTGTTTTGCTTCATAAATTGCAACAATTTATCGGTCAAAACTGCAGGACAGCCTTCGCTTTACTATTGTCAAACCAGTGCTATAAAGACTGGTGAAAGCTCATAGAATACAATAGAAAACTATTTCCGTAAGCGCGTGTTTGGTCGTATGACTTTTACTACTTATCTTCAACGAGAGCACACGATCTTTGGGGTCATGAATTTTGTTCAGTCAGCGGAAGATTCTATAGTAAAAAGTGAAATCTTCCTCCTTAAATTTGATGAAATGAAATCCAGTTTTTAAATTACAGCTACTTTTGTCAAGTTTAATCTTAAGTTTGAAACACATAAAATGCACGAACAAATTTCTACAAATGAGTGAAATACGATGAGAATTTTCCTAGTTTTTTTAAAAAAGAATTTAATTACAATTTATCGTGACAGTAGATACAGTCATTAAGTACACAACTGTATAATCAAGTTCACAGTATTGCCTGCGCTGAAGCGTTTTAAATTACAAACTTGAAGATTAATAAAAATACCACTAATTATTTCATTCAAGTCTTATTTAATAATCAGTTAATTTTTCCATTAAAATATTTATTGAATTTTTTGCCATTTAGAAATATTTTATAAATATACTTTTATTTAATTTCTTGTATTAAAAAATCTCGACTTCAATTAAATTATTAAGGTTAATGAATGAACTATAATAATATTAGTCAAGCGAATCTAGCTTCCGGGTTTATTTAATTATACTTATTTCATTCAATTGTATTTATATCTATTCAAGTGCATCTTGAAATGAAACAGTTGATAGGCTTTAATTAATTTTTCTATTTTTCTCACGTAAACAAGTATACAGTTCACAATGTCACGATGTAGGATATACGTATAAAGTAGAACATCCGCTTTTAATTATTTTACAAATTAAAGAAATTAAATAACTGACAATTGCTAGAAAGAATAAACTTTTTAAAATAATATCATCAATAATTATTAAAAAAAATATTTTTTTATCGACTTGAAAAATTAAACCTGCTATAATAGTTATCTAGAGACACCTAATTAATTAGGATGCCACTGTTATTTATAGCCCCCAGCAGTGAAACAGTCTGCATTTAGTAATAAAGTTTTATTGCTATGCTTGCAGGTCTGTGCACTTTCTAAAGCAATTCCTATTCTTCCAGCAATAAGATGCTGATAACGAAGCCATGCAGCTGCCTACTGATCGGTATCATCCTCGGGCTCTGCACGAGTTCGTGTCGCGCCAGCAGCAACGACGCCAACACATCTCCCATCAGCCTCTCGACGTCCAGCGCCAACAGCGATCTGCCCACGTCCCGCGCCGATCAAGCCGAGAGTTTCGCCCCGGGCCGCAATAGCACGAGGCCGCGCAAGAGGCGCTTCGTGCGCTTTCCGCCGAGCTACGTCCTCGAGGGTGCCGGGCCACCTCCGATTCCCCAGCAGTCCAGGAGCAATGGGTTCGCGAGCATGCGCTTCGGTTCCGCCGGTAGCAGCCAGTATCCGAGCTGGAGGCAGCACAAGGCCTACTGGAGGCAGCACTCGGCGCTCTCGCCGCCGGCTTTGACGGACTATCCGGCCAGGCCAAGCGTCCCGGTTATGGGACACAGAACACCGAGGCTCATCTTCAGGGATAACGACTTTTCCGTCGTCTCGGGGAGTGGAAACAATTTCTTCCAGTCGAATCAGCTGCCTGATATCGAGGAAGATTTCAGAGGTGAGCAAGGTTTCATTATTTCTAGCTTTTACTCTCTCCGAAACAGTTATCTGAGGCTTTAAGAATGTTTTTTTGTAATGCAATAAAAAAGTTACCAAGTAATGATAAAAGCTAAAGAAATAACAACAAAAATTTTTTTACGTTTGAATCGCGTTCTTTATTGAGTGAAACTGTAAAATAAACAAACACTTTATACAGTAATAATTCATTATAATGATGATTCCCGAAAGAGAAACTCGCATGTTCAGCAAATTTACAAATTGAAGTGCTTATCTCGAGAGGGATTCAATGTTCATATTCAAATTATTGAAGAAATTGTTAAAAAATTTAATTTAATTTTGCGTACACAGATAAAATCACGTTAACCTTACTGCACGAAACTTTCAGTTTTGTGTAATATATATTTAGCAATTGGATTTGCTGATTTCAAATACATTTTCTATTACTTTCTCCAGTAGTAAAGAGGGCAACGTAAAAGAATCTGAGTTCTTTGTGCAACAATGTTAATATGGAAATGTTTGACTTATTTGCACTTATTTTCATGAGTGGCTGCCTTTTATTATTTAATAAGTGACGATTGAATCGTGAAATAGGTCATTAACAGAAAATGTATTCCATGCTCGTCTTAAATCATCTAGTAGATATGCAATCGGATGCCGGGATCCATAATAATTATGTAAATGCTCGGAAACTAAAGTTATAAACATAGAGAAAGCTACATACATACACAAATAAAATCACAAAATTTGAATAGTCTTAATTCTTTTTAGCTAAGAAAGTTTTTTTTAGAGTAAAGTGAAAACAATCATGATTTTTTCAATCTAAAAATAATAAAATAAAGAAAGCATTGAAAAAAAAGAAATTTCTCATTATACATTGAATTTATTTACCACATAAGAAAGCAATACAATTAATTGTTAATAAAATTGGACCGAACATATCTTACATCATTGTTATTATTTCAGATCATCGAAAACAAATTTTTAATGAATACCCCAGGTTAGAAACAGGTATGTAAAAGTCGATGATTATAAAATTTTTATGTTTCTAATAGCATATTTCAGTTCGAAGTCAGCGAAAGTTTTATGCTGTAGAATTGTCAAGTCAATAAATATACGCAAAATGCTTAAAAGGGCTTACACACATAAGTATCTCCTTTTAAAATCACTTGTAAGATTCAAGATTATATTAATAATATCTTTTTATGATAGTTTTATATTTATATATACTTATTCGATTTTTGAACAAATGATACTAGGTAAAATTCTTGAGCCATTCGATCCAAGATATTGAATTTTTAAGATTTTGGCTTTGTCACATTCATATGATACAAAATATATACAAATTTAAGGTTTTGCCGCATAAAAATGCATCAATTAGTACATTCTACAGGTTACAGTAAATTTAAAATCTTTAAATTCAATACCTTGGATGAGGTTAAAGAGCAAGATTAAAGAATAAGGATAAAAAGTTCCATCTGACAAAAAAAATTAAATGCATATATAATATAGGGTTTTGCAGATGATTTAAATGGGACAAAACGTATGTGAACGCCTCTTAAGCCGTTTCGAGATCTAAATAAGCAGTTAAATACGTTTTCTCGGTTTAAAGATTAATGCAATATCTTAATAACGATTCGGTTGTGTTGCAACTTTTGCGGTTTGTATCTCCGTAATCCATCATAATTTCATGCTTCGTTTCTTCAACAAATTAACTTTTTTCATTTTACGAAAATAGTTTTGCTTCGTAAAATATTAACCTTAATAAGATAATGTTTGAAATTAGTCTGACAAAGACGGCTTGATGAAAAAATGAATGTTAATTCATTAAATAAATTTAGCGAGGCTGCAGATTGCAAAGCATGCATGCATTTTGAGAAAAGTTAAGAATCTTGACCAGAACGCCCTTTTTAAAAACCTTCTGTGCAGAGCCGCGGAAAGAAAAAAGACCGGCGTGGAAGGGTGACGATTCGTTGTGCGCTGACGGACAGAGCTGCGAATTTTTTCTTATGTGCTGGATGTCCGCGGGCTTGTTGGAGGGCAGCTGCGGTGGTATTATGTATGCTTGCTGCCACCGGACTAAAGACGCGGCTAAGGCAAGCAATGATTATAGTCTTATCGGCGAGCCACGAGATCAGATACAATCGTTGGCCACGGACTCGTACGTTGCCGAAGCTACCAGCGAGGAGCGTAAGTTTTACATTTGACACGACTCGACAGAAGGCCAGGTCCATAACATACAATACACACTGCTACCAAAACGGCTGGGCGGTACGATGATTGACCGAGACGACGGTGAACGAAATCTTCCACCTGTCGAATCACATAGTTTTATCAACAGAGAAACACTAGACGCCGAGGAATGGTCATTTTTTCATTCACATTCATTTTCTATTTCAACTCAACTTTAAAGCCGAAGTTTTACACTTTCCAATGCATCAAATTATATAGCATTCAAAATGTTCAAAGTAACATTGGGCCTACACGATCTCCTAACGTCGTTAATATTCATACGCACTTGCACCGTCACGCGTAATAATTTTTACAGTGCATTGACTACAAATGTGCAGTAAACAACTGGAGCTCGGGAATCTTGCAAGTACGCATTCATTGTACTTCCACATTTTCATTGCGGCATAAAACCTTTGAATTTAAGCATTATTATAGAGAGGTTTAATTACTTTACGAAAAAATGATCATTTGAGGCATTGAAAGATCACTTCTGGTCTGGTACTTGCGATTTCCAACAAGTACATACGATCTGCAAAGCATGCTTAAAAACTTGTACAGTTCCACGACTTAACCCACGTAAACGCACGCACGCAACATCACGCACGTTTTTCCACCAGGATGCACTAACAATCCTTTAACGGACTTACCTATCAAGTCGTTTCTCTTTAATTTTAAATACCTGGATGATTTCTTCCTGCTTTTTTTTTACTTATACGGAACAGCGGATGGGTGATACTTGACCGTGAAATTTTTAATCAATTAATTATTATGTATTGAATATTTTGACGAACAAACTGTTTAATTAATTAATTTCATTTGTAATAGCTTTTGAATTATGTATAATGGAAAACTCGCAATGAAACTGGACTAAAAATGAAACTCAAAGTTCCACTTTCTAAAAGTCTAAAAGTTGACAGAGTTTGATTTGGGTTTAAGAACCGAACGCAGCTAAGAAAAGAATATTCAAGGTCCAGTGACTTTACTAAATTTTCATTACTAATTGACAATTGAATTTAAAATTTCACTTAAATCTACTGTTCCTATAAATCTCTCAAGATTCGATCGACTGACGAGGTGACATTAATTTCTCCTAAAAAAAAAAGTAACCTTTCTACTGAAGAAACTAAACTGAAGAGGCATGCAAATTTTTTATCTTATTTAACTTTGGGATTACTGATGGTTCGCACTGTAAATTTTCTGCGGCAAGCAGACATTGAACAGTGGACTGCATTTGACCAGTAAGACTGTAATTTTTACTCATGTATTTCTTTTCTTACTTTCTCTTTTTTACTCTAGATGGTCGTGGCACGTCAGTCGAGCGCACAATGTATTGTCACCTATGTTATTGTTTTGTAAACCTCCTGACTTCTGTTTATATCCCAGTCTCTAATTATGTAATTTTGCGAGCGTCGCGTAATACTTTAAGATGATTACCTATAAATTGCTGGCAAATTATAGAACATTAATACTTTTTTACCATTTGTTGTTTGCTGGGTTTTCTTTCATCGTTTTTTCCAAGCACACGTCAATTTACACTGTGAATGCTTTTTCAGAATGCGGTATCTCAGCGTCTAAACAGACAGCGCAAAGGCGAATTGTTGGCGGAGATGAAGCAGGTTTTGGAAGTTTTCCTTGGCAGGTAATGGTTCAGTTTTTACATTTGGTAAAAGTATACGGAAATAGTAATTAAATTATTAATTTGATTAAAAAAAAAAATTTTTTTTTCATTTGCAGATTAAATACAGTTTCTCTTTTATTTAAAGTCGATAAAATGGAGTCTAATAAATTAGTACTCTTTCGAAATTTGTTTTTTATTTCTATCAACTGCTTAGCATTAAAAACCCATAATTCAATTTTTCACTTCGAGTGCAGTTTATTATAGCTTATTAAAAAATTTATTGTACTATGAAATTATGTTTTCAATCGTAAATAAGTTTTGTGCGGAGCAAAAAGAAATCATTCCTGATATAAGTTTCTCTTATTTAATAGCAATTAAGTCATAAAAATAGCAATAAAATAATACTCATGAAGACTGAACTCATTTGAATAAATCAAAAGCGTATACGCGTCTTACCATAGCGATGCGTACAAATGATTCCTTTAGTTTCTCCCAATTAAAAAAAAGTCTATCATTCCAATCTCAATGAAAGGATCGCTAGTACCTCCAACGCTAACGCAATCTTCCATTTCTTTTTTTTCCAGGCTTACATTAGAATAGGCTCCAGCAGATGCGGCGGAACGCTTGTAAATCGCTTTCACGTCGTTACGGCCGGCCACTGCGTAGCCAAGTTAGCATTACGGATCTCTTAACTCTATCTTGTCTTTTTCTCCTCTCTTGTTTTTTTTTATTTTTTTAATTTCTTAGCCTCTGCTCCTTCTTTCTGATTAATGTAACCCCTTTCTCGTTTCGCTTGTTTACTGTAGGGCAGCCGCTCGTCAAGTGCAGGTTACGCTCGGCGATTATGCTGTAAATTCGGCAACGGAGTCCTTGCCGGCTTACACGTTCGGCGTAAGAGAAATCCGGGTACATCCGTATTTCAAATTTACACCGCAGGCTGACAGGTAATTTCTGCCTCTTTCTTTGTTTTAAATCTCGCGGCGTTTACAATAGCCGGCAAGACGGTCGTTGTTACCGTAAATTGCGGATTTCTAAGTGAACGCTAAAGTGCCTTCCGCAGAGATAAAAAGCTGAATGTACTGGTAGTTTTGCGGAGGGAAGACACGTTGAAAGTGATCCGACGGATAAAGATCGATGCCTAGAGAAATTCTAGGTAAAAGTTACTGAAGCGTTAAGGGATAAACATTCATTCGCGGGGTCGGTGTAATAACGCGTTTAATTATTTTAATTATTGTAATAAATACGTTTCAAAATGACGTAAATTTAAAATACAATAGATATTTATGAATGTATGTAGCTTCACCTTCGACACGCTGGTTGACAGACTTAATTACAGGTTCAAATTTTTAAAGATTTTATCGCAAATAATTTCAATATAATTAGTAAAGTAATTTTGATAAAATCATCATAAAAATGAAACTAAATGTTGAAATTTCGCCATCATAAATCACTTTAATAGTGCTTATATTGCGAAACGGAGGACAAACTAAGAGGGAAACGAATGATTTTATATTTACTTAAAATTTAATAGATTTTTCAGAGTAACTGCAGCAAAAGAATTCTTGATCCGTAAGATAGCGCAATCAGTAAACTAATAGTTTTTCTGTCAAATTTAGTTTTTATTATTTGCAACGTAAAATTTACTTAATAATTATTATTGTAAAACTTAGTTTTTATTGAATTCGTTCAGGAAGCTTATTAAAAAATTAATATTCTTTTTAGATTTGATGTAGCTGTTCTACGCTTAGATAGACCAGTTCATTACGTGCCTTACATTGCTCCAATTTGTTCGCCAGAGAAGAACGAAGACTTTTTAGGACAGTACGGTTGGGCTGCCGGCTGGGGTGCTCTTCAAGCAGGTGAATATCATACATTATTAAATTGCTTTTAAAATGATAAATATTTGTTAGAAACATCAATACTTCTTTATTTCTGATCAAGAAAAAAAGCAGTAACGTATATTTAAATTTTTAGGTTCAAGACTTCGTCCGAAAACATTACAGGCTGTGGACGTACCCGTAATTGACAATCGAGTTTGCGAAAGGTGGCACCGTGTTTTAACGGAATCAACGTCGTCATTTACGATGAAACGATGTGCGCCGGTTATCGCGGCGGTGGAAAAGATCCGTGTCAGGTAACTTGGACAAATCGTAATAAATTTGTTTATTCGGATAAATAAAATCGTACTTACTTTTAATAAAAAATACTACTCTCGTGCAATACGACACTGGCGGTCCCTTGATGCTAGAAAAAACTGGAAAGTGGTACCTGATTGGTATTGTTTCGGCTGGATAGTCGTGCGCTCAGCCCGGTCCGCCAGGAATTTATCATCGTGTAGCAAAAACAGTCGATTGGATAACGTACGTTATCAATTCGTAGCACGAAAAACTGACTTAACTTTTTGAACCGTCCAGTCATCTTCTATTAAGGTTACGATACTTGGTGTAGATAATCAGATGATAAAATAATGTAAAAAGTTTCATTTGGAAAGTTCTATGCCAAAGTCAGGAGCATTAGTATTTGGAAATCTAAATTATTGCCCGGCCTTCGATGCCAAAAATTAATGACTCTGATTTTTCATGCTTTATTTTATCATTAGTAAATTTATTTCATTTTTCATAATTAAGATAAGAATATTTAATTTCACGCTAAATTTCACTTAAAAAATCTGTAAATAAAAAATTAAATCGTTAAACTGTTGCATTATTATTAAATCGTTATTCATTTTTTTAATTACAGATTTGATTTGATTTGGTTAGTTCATAGAAAATTATAGTTTGAAAGTTGTAGACGTACAATTTTAAGTCACTAAAGGAACTATTTGATAACTATTAAATATTTATTTTCATCAAACATTATTGTTATTAAAAAGAACCGAAAAAAAAAAAGATTAAAAAAAATGGGAAGGAAGACATTGATTCGCGTTATTTCTGGCGCGTTGTAATTATTTTACTGTATAGTAATGTAAATGTATTGAATGTTGTTTTACTAGTGTTCATGAGAAATTTTTCAAATCTCAATCTTTGATGAAAAATAAATAAACAAGTAAACGTATGAATGAAGTTGAATGTATAATTGCGAGTTTTATAAACATTTTCTAATAAAATATTTTTTTATATCGAAATTCCTGCAAATTCAGTAGAGACTTTAAAATTCACAAGCAAATAATTATTTCTGTTTGTACAATAATACTTTACGACTGCACAAGGTTTTTAAAGATTCTTTTTTAAATTCCTTCACCAAGAACAAATGAAAAAAAATTATAAATTCATTGTTACGTAAGATTAAGTAGAATAGTGATTTTTCTTAATATGTAAATGTGGATAAGTATGTAAATAATTTTAATATTTTTAAATAAAATTGTATACTTGATCGTAAATCAATATAGATTGTACGAAACATTTATAAATTTCCATCAATTAATTTTTAAGTGTTTAATTTTGAACTATTTCGGATAGTTGTCGGAAATACAATATTTAATTTAAAATGAGCGATCAGCTCTAGCATGTCAATTTTTATTAGCTTAATAATTTAAATGCTTTTATGAAAATGTTTCGAAAAATAACATTTTTAGAATTAAGAAAAATATATTATTAACTTTAATTTATTAAAATTTTTCCAAGCAAATCATCAAGATTTTCGCATTTCTGATTTTAGACTCACAATTTTTTTGAAATGATTTTATTTCTATTTCTAAACTATAATTAATATTGTTTAATAATATTGCTAGAAACCTAGATAACACTTTTTTAAAAATTTCTTTTCGAAAACGAAATATTTGAAGCCATTTCCTTAATGAGTAATTTACAGACTGTCTTTTTATAATGTTATCTAGGAGTTGAATGTAAAGATTAAAAATCAAACGAATTTCTAATATATCTAGAGTAAATAAAAAACTAAACTATAGCTTAAACTATATAGTAATAAATCTGAATATACATAACTTCCAAAATCTGAAAAGTAAAACGAAAAATTAATATAACAAAAGACAGTTGAAGAAAAGAATAAATGCAAAAGTTTTTACTCGAATGTATAATGAAATTACTTTTATTCTTATTTATTCTTGTCGTTTCTCAAAGCAGACCCTTGGTTCAAAAACAAAAGCTTAAAATATTAAGAAGAGAGGACTATTAAATAGGTATTGTACAGTATAAATTGCTTTTTGCTAGTAACTTTCTACTACCTTTGACAGTGTTGCTTCTTAGATATAAACTTATAAAATAAATTAATCCTATTGATTCGTTATAAATAAACAATAGATTGGCAAACAACCTACTTTTCATTGTTTTCAAAGTGAAACATTTTCGATCTAAGATTTGTCATTTTGTGAACCTAGTCTTTGAAACTTGAAACTCTTAATGGCGAGCTCAATCTAAATATCAGGTTTGTCGATTGCAAAAGTATTTCGTTCTCTTAATCTTTCCTTAAATTATTATTATCGATATGGAAAAATATATAATGGTTAAGTTACAGTTACTGAATTTAAACATTTTTTTTATACTTCTCATCCAGCTTGGTCAAGAGAGACTACTGTAATTTCTATAGAAAATGAATTTATACATATGGAAGATCAATAAATTAGACAGAAAGTGCTATGGCAAGTGCTAAATAATTTGCTAACGCTTAACAATGCATAATACACTGGTTAATTATAACCAGAAATCTGACGCACGCTTCTCTCGTCTTTGATGAGAGACAGGTCAATTATTGATATGGTTCTAATGCTAGAAGTGCGAATAATAGTTCATACAATCGGGGGGTTAGTAAATTGCAGGGCCGGATTTCGTGCAAGATATGGCTTTTATGGAGAAAGACGAGAAGCAAGAATTCTCTTTATTTTAAAAAGAAGATATTTTTCACTTATTATTGTCGTTATATTATTATGTATATATGTATATATATATATTTATATGTATTATAATTAATATAAAAATCGAAGCTAAGTTTCGGTGTCGTAGGTTGTTCGCTAGTAAAAATTACACGATAGAAGGTAAATGTAATAATTTGTTTGTTAACCGTTTATAATTACAAATTACAAAGTGTTGAATACTTTCGTAATGCGTGTCTCTTTTCTGACTGGGAAAAAACATTATTTTTTGACGCGCGTCAACTCTGCCTTTACTCCGCAAATTTATTATTACTTTCCTCAATTTTTTCATTTATCAATAGTTTTTCTAATTACTCATCTTTAGAAACGTTCTTTTCTTTATTAAATCTTCACTCTTGCCAGCAGGTATGTGAGTAGCAAATAAATAACGGGTAACAACGCTTCTTACTTTTTAATTTTTTTTTCTCTGCATTTTTTTATTATATATATTTATATTTTAAATCGGAATTCGTATTTTCGAAAAATTCCATAAAGAGACAATAAGTCACAATGGCCGTCGTCTTAAAGGGAAACGGTCCGCGGACAATGTTTTATTTTATAGTTTTTTCCATTTTTAGATAGACAAGTTTTCGAAAAAAAAAGAAAAAAAAAGACTGTCAAATGCAAAACGACAAGGGCTTCGTTTCATCTTAAGTTATGCGACGCTGGAAAACCGAGACTCTTTTATATTTTAAATCGCCCAGCCGGTCGATGAACGATCGTGTCAATTATAGAAATCCAAGTCGCGACGCTTCGCTTAAAAAAGGAGAGCCCTCATAAGAAACGCATTATTTAATTGGCAGAAAAGTCGATATTGACTCGTTCTCGAGGATAGAAAAAAGGACACACGCATTCCGCACATCTCTATTGCAGAGGAACAGGGTTTTATGTGTACCTTCTTTCAGGCACTCGTGTCTCAGTCACGCGCATCGAGCTTTCATCCTTTCCGCTACGACCTTTCACTCGTCCACGCGATCTAGTTTCTTATTTTTGTTTACTTTTTTCGCTAATACTTTTCTTTTTTCGCAAGAGGAAAATGCACTGGTTCGAAAATCACCGGGGCCGCATTTAATGCTTATTTATTGCTTCTTTACGTTAATTGCTTTAGCTTTTGCTGAACCGAAAAGTTACAATATACGATTGCATTTAAATAAGTGTTGATAAACCCCATTTGCAGGAAAAAAAAAACTTTTTACGACCAACAAAAATGATCTCTCCTTTTACGCTAAAATCTAAAAGTAAGTATATTGCCCGAAAAAAAAGAAAGTAAAGCCGTCTAGACAAAGTTTTCAATGACGTCGTTTATTGCCAGACTGACGGCCGCTGTGTTTTTTTCCAAGCAGCGTTTAACCTCCCCATTCGGCTTTATTTTCGTTCAACCCACATCTAGCTGACTCTATCCGTACCTCACTCATCTCTCGCTGAATGTCTCCTTCACACATTGCGCACTTTTTCACAGGCTCTAGAGAGTTATTTGATTTACTTTTATTTGTATATTCGCACGCAGTCTCCTCGAGAACTCGTCTGTACGTGTCTTTGTGTGTGGATGGCTTACGGTTACGCGCGCTTTTTCACTTTTTTTTTTTTTATCATAATCATTGCGTGATTTCGGAGAAATATTCTTAAACACGGGAGCCCCTGTACATGTTTATACACGTTACAATATTAACTCGGCGTACTCAAGTCTTTTGAGTCGTAATTGCGGCCGTTTCGGGAGAAATCGCTCGGCGAATCGACACCGACACCGACGAGCCTCGTCGTCGCGTTCAGTTGGATATAAAGTATATGGGCTAGTGGCCGCGAGTCGATCATCGCCGCACCGACTTTTCCTCAAGTACTTTATGACTGTCCTCTCGCGATCCCGCATTCATGTCCTCTCTTGTTTCCTATACTTTTTTTAATTCGCTTAATCATCATAGTCGAATACAATGTTTGATTTTTTTGATGACGGTATAGTACAAAAACAGCTGGACCGAAACAATATATATCTCCTCTCCTCCCTCGCCTCGCGCAAGAACTCTCTCTTGACACTCTTGCGCAATATCACTTTCGTTTATAATGCTGCTCTTTAAGAATATAATGAGAATTATGAAATAACCCCTTATTTCGCTGCCCTCGTTCCCTTTTTATCATTTATAAATACTTGAAAGTATGCTTGTAAAATGCTTTCATTTTTTATTTTTTTTTTATTTAGTGTTTCATGTAACGCTTGGACACCCCGGCGGAGACTCGAGCGACAACTCGTCAGCCGCAGTCGGTCTTTGACCGATACAAGGAGATCCCGTCGTCGAATCTTCGCGCGGAGGCCTTTTTTTCTTTATATATATTTCTTTTATTCCTTTATTCGAAAGAAGCCGTGGAAATCGTCGAAAGCCGCGAGTATTTTATTTTTTCGGTAATTAATAATTAGATTCAAGTGGATTTCTCTTTTCTTTCGTTTATCCTTTAACTACTTTTCTGGCGTCGCTTTCATTTTATACAGAGAATAGCAGTTTAGATAGGCCTACGTCGGATGATTCTCTTAAACGCAATCAATGAGCTGATAAAGGCGTTGCTATACTTTCCTCGTTAAGTTTCCTTCGGAAAAGCTCTGGCTTTTCTCTCCTTGCTTATATCCTCCCTCGCTTCTGTACTCTGACACTCCGCTTATTAAAGGTGTGTGCTGTGTGTGTATGTATGTGTGTCTGTGTGTATGTGTGTTGAAAACGAACGAAAAAATGTCTTAACAGTAATTACGCGGTTACGCTAGAGTTACGCAAGTCTTTTCATTCTTTACTTGGAGGCAATAGTTTTCTTTTATTTTTTATTTTGGCTAGTAGCTTGAAAAAGAGGCAAAACGTTTTTATTTTCTCGAAAGCTTTCTTCGTCCCCTAAACGTCGAGCTGCTCGTCCTCGCTTCTCGCATCGAGCGCCTCCTCTGTCCCTTCAATTTCAAACGTTCATTAAACTCCGTTCGGAAAAAATGCATCGACCGATGGCTATACTGCCTTTTATCGTCGGTATGTTTTTTTATTTTAACTTTATACTTTTGTCATTAAGTTTACCTGCGTGGGGGATATTGGAAGTAGCGTAAATATTGTTTATTCTTTTTTTATTTTATTAATAATTTAGTAGTAATGCGATAATATCTTAATAAGGCCCAGTAAGGCTGCGTGGGGTCAACGAACAATCCCACAAAATTTAATATACCTTTAAAAACGCTTTTTATCCTTTTTCGCTCGTCGTCTATTTCCCCGCTTTTTTACTCTTACTCGTATATTCGCACTCGTCCTGTCGTCCTTTCTTTTGCGTTCTTGTACGTTTCTTTTTCTTTTTTTTTTTTTTTGTTTTACTAAATCCGCTCTACGAGACTAACTTTTTTTAAAGTTTCAAGCTCTTGGTGTGACACCGCCAACCGTGATCCAGACAAAATCTCCCGCCCCAATCGTGAATTCGTGTACATTTGTTTATCATTTCATTATATCGTAAAAAATGAATTATCTTGATTCTGCAAAACGATTACATTGGCGTATCCGATGCCCGAAAAACGAGAAAATCAAAATCAGTCAGCCCTATCGTGTAACTCTCGGCAAACGAGCATTGTCTTATTACATTTTTTTCATTATTGTCATAAAGTTTTTTGTCTTTATTTTTTTCGCGCCACTGCTTTTTTTTCCTCTCCGCCTTACTTTACTTGCCCTTTATTTAAGAATATTATTGTAAACGTCACCCTCATCCCCGTCCATCGTACATCGTCCAAAAATCCACGTGGGATCGTTCCGACCTCGTAAATTTTTAGTTTGCCTATTTTTGAAATTCTCATTCCTCGTCTTCACCGCCCGTCTCCCCTTTTTATTATTACTTCTTTATATTTTTTTTTTATTATTAAATTCAATATATTATTAGCTTTTTGCCTTTTGTATGTATAAGTTTAACTAACTTACGGAATGCCCTAAGATCATTTTAAAGTGTACAGACTCGGTCTTTGAGATATCGGGTAATTCAACATGCTTTGTAAATTTTTCAAAACTTACATATTACACCCCTTACCCCTTAGGTTCTTCTTTTGTTTTATTATTTTCTTTTTTTTCATCAATAATATAATTAATAGTATTTTCTCTTAGCTTTTGAACTCTTAATTATCTTCCGCCGTCCCTTAATTTCGCGCTCGGATTTCGTTTTGTCGTCATCACGCGCGCGCATATATATATAATATATATAAGATTTATATATATATATAGATTTTTTTTTAATAGTGCTCCGACTTTGTTTTAAATCGTTACTCGATACTTTCATAGTTTTTGCATGAAAAACAAGGCAATTAGATTGAGTTTCATCATTGTTTGCACTTAAACCTTAATCGCTTTTTCTTTAATATATATATTTATATATAATATATAATATTCGGATAAACCACCTCGTATATACATATACTTGTAAAGTACGTTCGCAACTAATAAAAAAGGACTAAGCTCTCGGTAAGAATCTTCGCGAACCAACATTTTCCTAGCGTCTTTAAATATTTCTTTCTCAAACTCTCGCTCGTTCTCTCTCATTCTCTTTCTATCCTAACTCGACTGATTATTTCGCCTACTTCTTCTCTCGCTTCCTCACTCTCTCTATCTCTCTTTCTCTCGCTCAATCTCTCTCTCTCTCTCTCTCTCTCTCTCTCTCTCTCTCTCTCTCTCCCGCAAGCACTTTACAATTTTTTCTCATAATTTTAGCTACGTAAGACTTTTCATTCTCCGGCAGCTTGCGCGCTGCCTCCCTACAGGCGCGTCTATCCCTCCGTCATCTATCTCCCTGTCGTTATCGAAATCAGCTTCTCCTCCTGTTATCCGCAAAAATGAACCGCTAAGTTGCGACGAGGATGCGATCGAAGAGGACGCGGACGTCTTCTTCTCGTAAAGAGTACCGGGTCGATGGCGGCTGGTGTTGCTTTAGGGGCAGCCGCACTCGTCGACGACCATCTTCGGCAGGTCCCGCTTGATTATGTTCGAGTCCGGACCGTAGTAGATGAGGGACATCGGCGAGAATTTTAGGGGCGCGCAGCAGGGCTGCATGCCGGCCAGTCGGTCCATCTTACGGTACTCCTCGATCACGTGTGTGTAGTAATTCGGAAAGGTGTCGGGCGTCCTGTGGCCCGCCGCGCAGTCCCCTCTGCAGTAGTTAGCGTAGTAACTGAAAGCATCGATTACCATTTCAGTAAAGAGAAAGAAATTATTATTTCACATTCAAAATCTAATCAAAAGTCAGTGCCTAGTGTCTGACTGCTCTCGGCATTTATCTACTTGAAAGGAATTTCATGTCTACACGCGGGAAGAAGTTTTGCGATACGCCGAGTACTCTTCCTTTTATATAGGTTTTGAAGACTGAATTGAGAATGAAGTTTAACAGTTTTAAGAAAGCGCGTGTTTGGAGTGGCGGTGCTACAAAACTTCTTTCCGTTTAGCTATTTTCTTTTATAAAAAAAAAAGATTTTCATCCAAATTACATGGTTCAATTTTTTTCACTTACAATTCTGCGTAAATAGTATTTAAAAAAGTTATGTTTTTTTTCCATTATTCTGGAAAAGTGTTGAAGTTATAAAGGTCTTCGGTAAACTTTTAATTGTTGACGAGAAAACTTTGTATCTTAAAGACTTTTAAAAGAATTGAAACTTAAAAGAGGTCTGCCGAGAATCGTGCTATTTATAAAACTCGTAGGGTTTTCATATGAAATCTTGTGTACGTATTATTTGTACTATTTGTGAATTTGTGCAACCCTATTTTAACAAAAAATAGGAATTTTGTGCATTAAACGAATCTATAAAAATATTTTTTTAAATATAATAACAATAATAAATAATAATAGCATGTTTTATTTAGAAATATTATTAAACCATACATATTTGTTCTAAAATAAGCTTTTATATATAAACTTTGTTTATTTTATTTACTGGTCTGAAAAATGCAAAACAATCTGAGCACTGGATAAGTACTTTTAATTCTATTTTGCATTCCAACCGCTTCACTTCTATGTCTTATCAATAATTTTCAAATAATCCGTAAGCCCCCGTGCAATGCTGTTCTGCCTGGCCTGTTAGTTTTACGATGCCCTACGAATGACCGTTACGTGTTGTATTGCAGATTAGGTGAAAAAAAATAGCGTCATTATTTACATTTTTTTAAATGATCGTTTGTATTTACTTTTTAAATAGTTAAAACCTTTCTAAACTAATAGTTTATTGGTGATTCGAATGATTTTGAAAATATTATTCTAGTAAACTTTATATTGTTTGTCGACTTAATCGTCGCGCCGATTTGTTACTATCAAACGCTTGACCTGCTTCATTTACTTTACAAAGAATAGGTTTAATAATTTATATATCGCGCATAGATTCTCATTGACCTTTATGCAAATCAAGTTTTTTCGCTCCATATATGTGAGGAAATACTTGAAAGACCACTGCCAAAACCTTGACACACCGTTTTTCTCATCGCGCGAATGTGTCATGTCAGACGAAACTAGAAAATTGGGCCAAATATTGCTCCGAATTAAGAAATGACGTTTTTTTTTGCTGCACGCGGCGAACCCAATTCGATTCGAGCGAGGAGCTAAAAAGTTCGGAAAGCGATCGAAAGTAGACTCACCCTTGCGGAGCGATAATCCAGTCGTCCCAGCCAAGCTGGGAGAAGCTCACGTAGAACTTTTGCTTGCAGCACTGTCCCTTGATCGCGCCGTTGCACTCGATGGCCCGTCTCCTGACTCTCTTCACAGCCGTGGGGTCCGTCCTGACCACCAAGAAGGGCCTGTCGGGGTCCTGGGTGCCTAGAAAAAAGAGTTTGCCCCCTTTTAAAGCGCGGCGTGCCTGGCGTGTCCGAGTCGCGGCGACTCTGCGCGCAGCGGCTGAAACGACGCAAAGCTCTTTGCTCTTTATTTTTTCAGCCGCTACGCGCGGCTATAGATTTTCGGGCCGCGGTCTCGCGCGTCTCCATTGGCGCAACATAAAAAAAAAAAAAAAAAAGCCGGAAGACAGGCGTGCGCCATTAGCTTAAGGCACATTGATCAGTCTCTTTATAGGTAGGCGGTAAATATGAGGGAATCGGTGCTTAGGCTACTTACTTTTGCTATTTAAAGACGGCTCTACAACGTGGGGCGAATGACCTCCGAAGGTGGATACGTGCACGTGCGAGCCGCATCCTGTGCAGTCGACGAGGAGGGTCAGCTTCTCCTTGTTGTTGAACGTCTGGTACCAATTACCGACGACTCTCGTCACGTCGAACTTCTGCCAGCCGAGCTGGCCGATATTCACGACGAGCGACGTCACCAGTTCTAGATGCTGACCGAGTTCCTGCAATGCGATCCACGCAATCGTCAATTCGCGTTCGATTCGGCGACGAGGCAGTCTCTAATTTTCGTTCTCGGTAAATTTTCCCCCAACGCGAGAATCGCGCCCTCGGAATAATCACCTCCTCGAGAAGGATAACGCGAGCTCGTAAAGTACGTCCTAACGCTGAAAAGGGCTCTATATTCTCGTTAAATGTATTTCGGAAGAATGGGCCAAGAAAGAGATGACCTGTAAATATTCTAAAATGATTAACTTTTTTGGCAACTCCGCACGAAAATTCAGCTCCGCTATATTGATAAAAGCTTATTGCGGGGACGTAGCCTTCGCTTCCGCAAAAAAATAAGAGGAAATCGCGCGGAAATTCGTGTTCTCCGGCCTTTCGGCAATGTATAAAGCTTCAATATTGACCATCCGTTGAGTTAGCGAACGTCGCTCTGAGAAATTTAACGAGCGCAGAAGAGCTAGTCAAAGGAAAAACTACTGCACACAAGCCGAATAAGTGCCCGAGCGACAGGTACACACGCTTAGAGAAGTGTCATAAGCGCGTAAAGAGAGAGAAAGAGACGGGAGCGCGTTAAGGCTCCCGTCGCTTAAAGATCATTCATAACTATAGAATTACTAGGCTCGCCCGGCGGTGTATAGTGCGTTATATAGTTACCGGAAACCTTGCAACTGTCTTGGCTGCGTTGGGTGGAGAAACAAGCGGGAGTGGGGGAGAGATGTTATATCAAACGAATATAGACCGCGAGAGATTGGCAAAGGTTTTAATAGGATTAAATGGTAATAAATCAAAATAGATTGCTGAGCCTCTGCTTTTCCTCTACCTTCTTTTTTTGCCCCCCTCCCCGGCAGTGCGCCGTCGCGTCACGTCCCTACCACTGCTCTCTTTCAATATTTAGAAATATCGCGGATACTGCCTTTGAAATTGCAGTCGTTCGATCTAGGAAAAAAACCGAACGATGCGCCCGCAGGTCGATTCGGACCTTTAACGCGGAGGCAGGCCTTGCGTTCTAAAGTTTTTCAGGCTTCCAATGTGTAAGCGTTATGTAAAGTAGCATTAAAAATGTTTCTTAAATTAAATTTCATACCTTGCCACGTAAATGTGTTACGTTTCCACACCTCACCCTGAACACCCAGAGCGTAATGTTCCTCTGATAGCTCGGATTTTGCCGGTGATGCTGGTAGTGATGCCCGTGCCTCAGCTCGACTCTGGCCCACAGAGTCGCCTTCTTGATGCTCAGAGGTTCCAGCGTCGGGTCGCTACTGGATAACGGAAACTCGAGCAGCGGCTGGCCGTTTAACGTTCGCCCTGAAACAAAAATCGTTTTCCAATTAATATCCCACCTATTATAAGAGTATTGTAAAGGTATATTCGACTGTAAAGTTTATTTTCAGTCGAGTGCCGCAGAGTTTTTAGTGGATGAAGAAATCCGTCTACCGTAAACCGGAGAGGTAAACAAGCGGGTCGTGATAAGTCTAATTTTCCGTTGAGTATTCTAGTCTGCGCCGAGCGAATAGAGTTATTGCTTAACAGTTATGGGGTCGTTGGCGTAAGTATACTTTTTTTTCCTTCTCTTTTCTTTTCCGTTAACGCCGCCGGGGTATAGACTAGAAGTATTTTTCCGCGTATAAAATCGTCGCTGCAGCTCGCGATGACGTATTTTTATGTACCCGCTTCAGAATTCGGAATAAATACCTTGTCTATTATTTATAAACTTGAAAAAGTTCCATTCGATATAAAACCGGCATTTGATTTACTTTGTATATATAGTGACAATCGCGAATCTTTTAGAACATTTGCGTGAAAAGTTTGCCGGCTGCGTGCACAAGACGACGCCGTCGCGGCTCGAAATTGAAAAACGCGCGGCGATAGAAAAGAAAAGGGTCGGCGAAATTTCGGAAAAGGGAGAGATCGTTAATTTGATAGTCGAGCTCGAATGGCCGAATATATAGGAGGGGGCGAGACTTTGTGCGTGAAGTCAGCCTAATGTGTCGTCGGACATTGCTTATCGACTGGCAGACTGCACCGCCATTAATCCCGGACCCTCCCGTAATGCGAGTTTATCCGTCGAGCACCGTGCAACTTTGCCCAACTATATTGTCGCGATATTTTCGCAACTATATCGCGCTGGAGATTCGCTCCCTCTCTCCGCTCGGGAGAAGCGTTCCAAGGTTCGGCTTTGCGAGAGAGAGAGAGTAGGGATAAAGAGAGGATCGATTTTTTCTCCTTCGTTCTCTTCTCTCGGTTACATTTCTGTTTTATACGCCGGATTGAACTGTCTTGCGCGTAGCAGTCTAATTGCCGCGCCTGCTTTAAATATTTACAAGTCGAACGGCTCGCGTGATGCAGTCCTCTCTCCTTGGGCTTTTTTTTCGAGCGGCGCGCTCCACTGGACGTAATAACGCTGTATAATATCCTCAGGCGCGATTAATATCTAATGGGTCTTCCTGTACTCGAACGTGGTGCGCACGAGAAGAAAAAGAGGCGAGGGCACGGATGTCGGTAAGGAAGACCGATACTCTCTCTCTCTCTCTCTCTCTCTCTCTCTCTCTCTCTGTCTCTCGTGTCACGCCGGGGGTTTAGCAATGTAAACACTAAGTATATTAAGTAAGGCTTGTATCGACTCCCTTTCTCTCCCCGCGCGCGAGCTTCTCTTTTTTCTCTCTCTCTCGGTGCATTATGAAATAGTTCATGCAATGGAGAGATTCTCCTTTTTTATTGCGCGCGCCCCGCATAATGTTACATAATAGTTTGCGAGGTAGACACACACGCGCGTCACATGCAGGGGGGGATGAAAAAAAGAAAAAAAAAAGAAAAAGAATCTGGAACGAAGTTAGGCGAAGAGACGGAAAAGTTGTTGCTCGACCTGGTCGTAACGAGAGGTTTATTAACTTTTCTTCCGTGAGCGCGGGTATAAACTTTTTTCAGATGATGCATTCTTTAGTAGCCTAGCTCGGTGTCGCTGACCATCTTGTTGGGTGCTTCTACCGGGGCGTATTGCGAGAATTAAATACTATTTCAGTGCAATTTTCTTTTCTACCAATGAAATTATATCGAAGCATTTGTTTTTTTTTTCGAAATGTTCTACGAGAAAAGTGGCGAAGGTGCAAATTTTCGATATAATTTATTACTGGCTGCAAATGTATGGGAATTACATTATTAAAGTAAAGTAAAGTACTATAGTTTAACGGACACGTATACATATTCGTATACTTTTGCGTTTTACTTTGCAAACTATAACCGGGTTTTCCTTAACTTTCCTGGAATGTCAATGATCTAATTCTTATTAAAATGTATATGTTTCATGCGAACACTAATAGTTTACGCAATGTAGATAATTTGCTTCCACAAACTTTTCATAAACGGATACTTAAATTGCATATATAAAATGTAACTTGCGCATCTAACAACACCAACGTAAAATATTTTTTGTAACTATCTCACATGTATTTAACGTTATTTTTTAATAAAGTAAAGCTAAATAAACCTCACACGAGGTTTCAAAAGTTTTATTAAAAAAAATAATAATAATAATGAATTGCATATAATTTTTAAATTCCAATCCTGAAAAAAAATTTTAATACAAAAAGTACTCTAAATAATTGTCAAAACTTAATTATAAAAGGACTTGTACTGAAATCTATTATATCTGCTCTTGTGGTCATCCTTTATGCTAGCATTAATACTTTAGAGGATACTTTCTCAACTTTCTCCAGAAGTAAGAGGGTCAAACTGTTTTTAAAATTCATGTTTTTATGCTTTAATCGATGATACAGAATGAACGTTCTATACGTTCGAAGAAAAAGGGAATTGTTTTTATTTGCCCGAAGTAAAAAGTAAAATGTGATTGATACTAAAAATCCGCTTTTGATGCTCGCATCTCCAATCCCGAAATTAGCTCGGAATTCTTAACTTTTTGGTTTTATGTCTGAACGAAAAAGTGTCGAAAGTAAACGAGGAATGGGAAAAAAATAGGTTCGTCAACGTAAATCGCCGCTCTCCACGGAAGCCCTCCTGATATTTCGAATTTGAAAATCCGCAGACTGCAGTGCGGATGGCGGTAAGCGGTGTGCCGGGGCGGCTCGACAAGGCTTTGCGCGCGCCTTATTTCATACATGCGCGGTTTGTACCGCCCGGCGTCCCTCTCTCTCTCACTCACACGCGCGCGCACGTGTCGTACGTGCAAGAGAAGGAGAGGAGAGAGAGAGAGAGAGAGAGAGAGAGAGAGGCGGCGCTGGCGGCTTCATCCCTTAACGGTTTGGTGAGTCACGGATCGTGAAGCACGCTGCCGCCGCCGCCGCCGACGCCGCCGTCGATGCTGGAGGGGATAAGCATGGGGCGTCTGCCGCCCGTCTGCCTTCCGCCTTTTCTAACCTGCCTGACTGCCTCACTACGCCTGACTGCCCCTAACTACTTCACTCTCTGGCTGCTGCCGTCTCTCTCTCTCTCTCTCTCTCTCTCGCTCTTTCGCACGCGTCCGCCACACGTTCTTTCCTCCATAGAGCAAGGAGGCTACATTTTCTATATACTTTTTGCTTTCTCTCTTACCGAGCCAGAGCCAGAGCCGACTGCTGTAGCAAGATATTCGACTCGCTATCGCTCTTTTCGGCCTCGGAGCGAGTCTCCCGCACACTGAGTAAGCTCCTCGCTAGACCGTTTTTATTTTCAATTATTTCGCCGCCTATCCTCTCCTCGACCCTAACTTTTTCTTTTTTACGGGCGAGTGCTCCTTTTTTTCTCCTCCGAATTTAAATACTTTGCTGTATAGCTTTCGGTCAGGCTCACAATATCTCAGCTGTGTTAAAAATTCAAATCAAGGGGAAGTATTCTTAGGCAGATGATGACTTTATCTTTCCGATGAATAGAAGTGCCGGAGGGATAACCTACGAGGGAATTATCCGATTTTATAAAGTAGCTGATCTTCAATATTTCACAGACAGCATGCAGACAAATGCTTCTCGAAGGAAAAAAAGTAAAACAGCAATAAGCCAGCGGCAGAGCGATCGTCTTTCTCTAATTGTAATCGACGCGATGAGCGCCGCATAAAATCGTATAACGGAAGGATAAAATTCATCAAGTGATCCCTTTCACTTAATTAATTAGTGTTTAGAGCGCTCGCTGTACAGCCGGGGCAAATAAGTCTCCCTTCTCTGCGGGCTCTCTGTGTATACGTTATAACACGCCTGTCTGACCATGCCAGACAGTATTCCACTTCGCCACCCTTTTCTTTCGCCAGCGCCCTATACCTAAAGTCTGCGGACAAGCACTTCAGAGGCAAGGGATGAAATCGCGAGTCATTCCGCTCCTCTCTCTCTTTTTCCCTCCCTTCTCTCGTACTTCATTTCGTATACGGCAGTGTAGCTTTTCTCTATACTCTCACTTTTGCCGGCGTCTCCTCGCGAAGTATCCGAGGAATTTCTTCTACGCAACTACAATGACATAAACGACGAGCGATCGAGGGGAGGGGGGTGGTAGACACTGGAGGTCGGGGGAAGAGAGAGAGAGAGAGAGAGAGAGAGAGAGAGGATCCTCCCCGTAGATTTGTATCGGCGCAGATTTACGCGTTCGTGCGGCTCTTGATTTATCTTAGCTTTTGCCGAAAAACTGTCTGGATTTTCCGAGAGCGCCTTTTTTCATACTGACAGAAGTGTGTCGAATTTCTTTCTGTGTACGTAGCTTACCCTCGAACGGAGAGAAAGAGAGAGAGAGAGAGAGAGAGAGAGAGACTATACTTTGCGATCTCTTCTCGGCAATTTCGTCTTACTTTTGTTGATTGAATTTATCTACGATTATTTCAGAGGACATATTGCGGGTATTACAAACATTGGCATTCACACTTAACCGTATTCTGAAAGATGGGTTAAAAAGGTCTATTTTTATTTTAATATATTTTATTCGTCACTTTGAGAAAGTGTATGCATTCAACTGTTGAAAATTAATTCAAAAAAGACAATTTTATAAAAGAATGTTACTAATATACAAAAAGGCTATATTAAAAGACTTCGACAATTTTTTAGCTTCATTTACATCGAAATACGAAACGTCTTACAGATCTTTACAAAGTCAAAGTTTTAACATTTTCATAATATCATATTCAAGATTCTTCCTGCATAGATAATTTAAACTTTTTAACTATATTAAACTTTTTCAATATAATTTTGGATTTTATTCAAAGATAAAGACACCCTTTAAATATTTATTAAAAAAAAAAAAAAAAAAAATGCCATAGCGCAATCAAAAATGCATGATATGCAAAATATGTTACAGTACAATGTAATAATTTTTTAGATCCAGCTTGGTAGAGAAAAAATGAAAACTCATTTGAAGAGAAACACTTTGACATGAATAAAGGAGCTGCAGATTTGTAATGCATTTCGAAAAAACAAATTTCCGAAAAATCGAAGAAGCTCGTAAAATGAAAGCGCATCGACCGATTTCAATGATTCCTCTCGCAGTCCCACTGCCCCAACTAAACCAATTTAATGAGGAAAGTTTCGTTTTGATATCTGTGACCGTAGCCGAGTTATCGCAGTGCACCCATGTTACAAACGTACACGCACACTTGTACGCGAGACAAGTCGGAATACATGCGCGAACTCAGAAGCAGATCAGATCTTGCATTTTCCGAATACGAATTTTGAAATACAATTTTGGAAAACTTATCTGCGCGTTCAATTGCGATAAGAATAAGATTACTAATGAATGAAATTTGCTAATTTACCAACTGTGAAATGACAATGCTTATTAATACGTTAGTATTTTTCCATCTCCCCGAGTTGAGGAACAATGAAGTAAATAATTAAATAAATATAAACACTGATATTGGAATGTTCTACTTTTCTTTGCTTTTAGAAGAATAGTGATTCTTGTAAAGCATAATATTTAAGCGGTAAAATTAAGCGATGTGTAACTTTGCTTTACACAATTCGTAGAATGAATTTTAACCAATTGAACGGAAATCGAACCACTATAACTTATAATATTGTCTTAGCATTAATGCACCTTATATTCTTGTAATATATTAAATCATTGATAAATAAAAATTGTTCAAATTTGATTTATTTATATTTAAAATTTATTTCTTAGCGTAAGATGCAAAGTAAATTGTTTTATATTTATTAGCATTAATTATCGCTTTTATGAGGAATTTAAATATATACAAAATATTGCAACAATTTACTTAGTTCTAATCGGTTGCAAGTTAGAATTCATACAATTTTCATTCTTAATAACAGCATTGATTTGTGATAATTTTTCCGCTTAAAGAATATAGATGGGTTATAGACTGAAGTGGATGTCGTTAAATGTTTATTGATTTACGGCATGACAAATATTTTTTCAATAATAGATAACTTAATTGTTGTATCATTATTCAGTGAAACAAATGATTAAAAACAAATAAAAAAAGAGGGTGGCAATGAAATTGTAAAGTTTGAAAAAATTACACCGATAATAAAATTGAGAAAGTAAATATTAAGAAAGAACATTTTAAATGCAATTTAAATTTATACTCCTGAAGGAAAGTAAAAGCTAACTGTTCTTTTCAAATGAAATCAATATGTTAAACTATTTTCGCAGCCTTTTGACATACATTCGCAAGTTCGAGAAGATTACGGAAGTTCCGCGAACCACGGGCACGCTAAAAGATTCGTAGGTAAGCTAAAAGTTTTATAATTTGAAGTCGACTGTAAACTCAGACTTACAATAATTGGTGAGAAATAATTAATTGCCTGCGAAACTATAGATCCTTCGTTAGTTCAATGCCTTCAAAGAGTAATGCCAAATTCAATACTCGTTCGCGGAGCACCAAAACAATTAAAAATGTCAATGCCAATTGTTCGCCAGTGTCTTTAGCGCGCTCTAATTAAGTCATTTGAAATTCATCAGCCAGCTGCAGCCGCGAGCAGCCTAAAAGATCGGCACCCTCGCCGCGCGGTGTTGCGCACCGCCCCGTCCGGATTTCGAACTCGATTAAATTCGCGCGACCCACTTGACAAAGATGACAATGATTATCGGAGCGGCCGTTCCGGCATTAAAATTGAACGAGCGCTCGGAGGAGGGGAGGCTCGAGGATTAAAGCCGCGGATTCGCGGCGTATCGCGAGCAAAAGACGTACGTGTGTGTCTACCCCCCC
>UCOM01001910.1:0-33249 GCA_900474385.1 Ormyrus pomaceus
ATAACATAGTACTGTCATATTTTTATTATTATTATTATTTTATTATGACTTTTTACATTAGTTTTAGCAATATAGTTTAAATAAAATACAAAAAATTACTTTTTTCTAACACGTGCACGAAAATGCTACATTCTCGTGCTTATTTTTTATTTACGAATAAATTATGATGAAATCAAAAAATTTTCATCAGCCCACTCATTTTAATAATTACGTACAAAAATAGCTGTTGTATTTCGTTTATTATCCGTATTAAATTCTCATTAACCACAATTGCTGCAGCTACGAGCCAAGAACGCCTCAACGTAATCCCGACTAAAGCATTTATTATGATTAAAATCCATTTCCAATCACAGCGAACAAAGCTTTTCCGTGATTCACTAAAAATGAATTTCCAAACTACAGCGGCAGCGAACCTCGCCAAAAACGAGCAGTGACGCAACTCCCTCCCAAGCTGCAACGCGAGAGGCCAGCTATACAAGAAAAGCGCTGTAAGCCGTAAATTCCCCGCATTAAAATCAATCGCACACCTAAAACTCTCCTTCCCCGCGCGAATAAAAAAAAGGAAAGAACCACCACGCCGATCCGACTTGCTCGCCGAAGCAAGATTCATTACCGGAGGATTACAGCAGCCGTTGACAATGCGCCGCTCCGGGAGTCGTAAACGCGCGTATCCGTGACGAGCGATTGTATACTTGCTTTTCTTTTCGAGACCCGGCGCCGCTCTTTTTTTTTTTTTTTTCCTGGCCTCGGCGATGTTGCGCCGTGCAGTGGCGAAATTCCGAGTCGCCGGCCGCGTATATATATACGCCGGCACTCGGATATTGTCAAACGAGACTGTCGCAACGACGAGGGGAAAGGAAGAGATTTGGACTTGCGATTATTTCGCGCGGATGGACGGGTGCGTCATTTTTCGAAATTATATGTGGGAGTCTCGAAGATTCATGCGGGGATCGAGGATTGTTTCGGGGAGTCGTGTGATTTGGGAGGTATACTTTGGTGGATGATGGTTGTTGAACGCGTTTTTTTCATAAATTTACCTTGAGTCCATACTTTAGTCGCTTGTTTCGAGAAGCAATGCGTAATTCGCCAGGAGTTGTAAAGGTTTGAATCACCGTGGCGAGAGATTGACTAAGAAGTGACCTTTACTAGTATAAGTATTAATTTATAATAAAATTTCTTAGCTTACAAAGCATTTAAATATGTAACAACCACGCACGAGAGGACAAAAAATAAGGACACAGCTGCGCAAGCAACGCTTCATTCGAACTCCATGACTAATTAAAGTCAAGAACGGGAGATCCAAGTAGTACGAGTATCTACCTTTAACGTGCGACTGCATTCGACCGATTCCAGGTTTTCCCGAACGCATTTCGAGCCGAAAATTAATTAACGATCCACCCGTCATAAATCCAGTTCACTTTCCCTCCCTCCGAACAATGGCAGCCGCTCGGCTTCCTACGGACTTTCTCCGCGAACAAAGGATCTCTCTCCGCGCGAAAAAGGCCGCCCTTTATTGCTCCCGCGGACCTTCCTCGTCCCGGCAGGCTTATTATTTAATCGCGCCGAATCTCCCAATTAAGAAGTGAAAAGCGTGCGCGCGCAGGCCTAGATCTCTCTCTCTCTCTCTCTCTCTCTAGACGGAAGCGCCGCTCCGTGGCAGGCCGACGTACACATCGGAGGCGCGGCGCGGCGTTCGTTCGCGCGGGCAAAAAGCTCTCGCGCGGCATTGTCCTCGCTTTTGTTGCCGAGCGGCGGCGGCTGCTCTTTTTTCCGGAGATGTGATGTGAGCGCGACCCGAGAGCAAGATGCGAGTAACTGTTTTTGTCGAGCTGTGGGTGTGGAGAGCCGCGAGGATGAAGTCAGCCGAGGTTCGGGATTATCGATGTAGTTGGCGTTTCGATATGTGGATGCTTTGGTGGAAAAGTGGATCGAGTTCGGAGAGGGGAAGGTGAATTTATGATCGTCGAATTTGAGGCGAAATTCGATTAATCATTGCGCGACCTGGTTTTCGTATTCGGCGTAATGGTAAAATTAGTCAGGGTCTTTAATTGTGACTCATGAGAAAGGATATTTTAAAATATTCGAGCGAAAATAGAAGAGGAGGCATAAATTTTAATTTATGATTGACTAGAAAGTAAGAAATTATAGTAACCAATGTATCGCGTATTGTTTAATCAAGCATCCTTGGACTGAATTCTGGAGAGAATCAAAAAAAGGCGAGACAAACGTTTTTCCATTTCGTGAGAAGAACCCAATAATTGGCTCTTCACACAAAAACAAATTCGTCGCACCCACGAGTTGCTTTTTGCGGTTAAAAGAACCTGTTGAGTAACACGCAAACTGACCTCGACAACTATTAGTCTCATCCGAAACAAAAACTGTTCCACGGATTACACCGATAATGTCGTGCTTTTAAAAAGCGTACGAAAAATGCTGTAACAATGCAGAGGAACACAAAAGACTATAAAAATGAATGGCTACGAGATTTAAAAATTCTTATATCCCCCCCGAGCAAAAAATTTTTAATTTAAACGTTCTTTTATTTTTCGGTTCATTAATTTTCGTTCGCTTCTAAAGAGAATTACATAAAAACTGTATTAGACGAACGAACTTTCGGTAAAGAAGAATTACTCAACGGGTGAATGACATAATATAAAAATTCTAAAAAAAGAAAAAACTAATTTTTGGAGCAAAAACCACATCCTTCGTTAGACTACCAAATAACCAAATGTACAACAGTTGTTTAAAATTAAAGTGCATTTCAAGCAGTCATATTTCGTCAAAGTCTCCGTTCGCATCAGGCTGACGTCAGTTTTCAGACGTAGATCGAATAAAACACGTGTCCGTGTGCACTTAACAAAGTCGCAAGTGCATCATATCCGGCAGTGTACAGCATGTTGAAGACATCATGCTGTTATGAAGGGCCCTTTCTTTACTGTCTTAATATATTTTCTGATACGAAAAAGAATTTTAAAAGGTTTACTCGTGAAAAATATAGTCTATCGGTATTTAAAATATTATCAATGCTCGTTATACGAACTTACTTCCTACAGTGATAACGGTAACGATAAAAATGGAATTAAAATTGTTTTTGACTATATATAAATACTGCTTAAAAGCTTGAATATTTTAATCTACGTTTAAACGTTCTAGAATCAACATTAATAACTAAATTTTCCGTGCACGAAACTCACCTCGCTCCTTCCTCAATCAGCCATCCTTCGTTTAATCAAGCCCGACAAGGAAGCTCGCCCGACAAAAAAAAGCTTGAAATACCGACGGGCACATCATAATACGCTCGCGTTCGCATACATCCTGGCGCGGCCGAACGGAAGTGACCCATTTCCCGCGCGGCACGCGGAAAACGCGGGAATGTGGGTTAGAAGGCTCGTCGCTCTCTCTCGCGCGCATCTGAAAAAGCCGCGTCAACGCGGCGATTTCACTCTCGGAACCGAGGAGAAGACGGGGCGACAAAAAGCTGCCGGATTCGCGGCGCGGAATGCAGCAGCGGCGCGTTCGCGGTGCTTCTTTTTTTTTTAGGTTAGGAGAGATCGACCGACGCCACCGGCGAGTTTCGGACGCGCGAGGAGTTGCAATCGCGACTTTTTGCGAGTCATTATTGCGAGGTGGAAGCTGTAACACCGTGACGTATGAGGTTGATGGACGTTGATGAGCTTCGCGTATTGAAAGTTTCGAGCGGTTCTGGGCGGATATTGCAAGTTGCCGTTTTGCAAGGGCTTTGGAAAAGTTTAAATGTTTTATGGACATTAATTGTTGCGAATAGGGATTTTTAAACATCGAATCCGAAGTGACGTTTATTACCTACAGGTTAGTTGTAATTATTTTAATTTTTTAAAAGAAATATATATTTACTCTTCGTCGTTAAACTTTTATTACAAACAACCTGTTGATGATTCCAGACATTTAAATACACGTTTTTACAACAACAAAATTAGAATAAACAAAAGATTCTAATTATATAGGAGACGCAGTTATTCAACATTTTCTTTTGTTGAAAGATATACAATCAGCTTTGTTATGATTGAATAATGAGAAGAGGAATAAAATTCAAACTAACTGATTTATTTTTTCCAGTTCAACGTAAAGTGGTTTGAAAAGATCTTATTATTAGCTTCTGTCTGTAACCATTGTTCTTTTTTTTTTGTGCTGAAAATTAAAAGAATGATGACGTTACTTTTACGAGTAACAAAAGGCAAACGTTCATTTTAATTGGTTTTGAATGGTTTCATTGACTTTAAGCTGAACTCGGTAAAAAATATATTTACTACAAATTTAGAGAACATCCTACAAATACCAAATTTATCTTTGTACAAGTTTCGAACAGTTAATTGCTATTGGATCAAACGTTACTAATTCAATCCAGACACAATTGATTTTTTATTGTGCTCAGAAACATTTCCAAGCTTTGAATTAGTACGAACGTCTCGATAGGTTTTTAATCAAACTACTCCTAAATTAGTAGCTAGATATGTATATCTTAGCATGAGCTCATTGTCTTGAAATAAAGCAATATCGATCTATTAATGTAGCTTAGTAAGCAAGTAAAAGTGTCGTCCCTGTAAATTAATATACTTAAGCATTGTTCACCAGCTGAAATTTTTACTAAATTTAAATCTTAAATTCCTCGTAATCTCAAAAAAAAAAAAAAAAAAAAAAAAAATCGCTCGAAACCCAAACCTCCCATACAATTTGCTCGTTCCGCGGGCAATGGGAACGATTACTTAGAAATTCCTCAGAAAACTGCGCGAAAACATCGCCGATCAGGCGTCCATCCCCAGATAAAGAGAACCGCCGAGAGAAGCTCTCGGCATTACCGATATGTACATAACCTCTGGCGCGAGGAGAGGCCATTACCGAGAATTAGCGGGGAGGAGGAGCGGCTGCATCTGTGTGCAATCGGAGGCGCAGCAGCAGCGATTGCTTTCTAGTTTCCCAGGACCGAAGCCGCCTCATTCCTTTCCTCCACGTGCCCTCCGGTCTCTCTCTCTCTCTCTCTGCTTGTGTATGCTTGAGGCTAAGAGAGAGAGAGAGAGAGAGAGAGAGCCGATTGCCGGTGTATGAGAGGAGCCCATCGATTGGCGCGTCGGGCATACTGCGTTTGTTTGCGTTTCTGCGTAAGCGGGATTGGAAAGTGTAGGTATGATTTAGAGTTCGGGCTTCCAAGCGGGTTCGGATTGTACAGTTTCACTCCCGTTGAAATACGTCGAACTCGAAAAGATAAATGTTTTGAAGAGTTTGAAAATTATGGATTTGTTCGTTTTGTTTAACAAATTAATGTTCGATGTAAAAAATCTTAAATCCTTTTCACATACAAATTTCATATTTTCAAAAGATTTCTAAATTCCACTTGAAAAAAATCTCCTTTCAATAGACCAACTAACAAAATTCTTGCTCGCAAACCACTATTTAAATACATCACACTTTACAAGAAACCGGCTCAAACGAGTGTTCACAATAAGCACCCTTTCCGCCAACCCAACCAAACTCAAACCCCACCCAAAAAAAAAAAATCTCCCCTCGGACTCCCAAATATCTTTCCCACCGACAGCCCAAAGCTCGGCATCGAACAAAAAGACACTCCCGAATACCCCGCGAATTTCCATACCGGCCGTAATAACGGTAAGACACCTCGCACGGAAGACCACGCAGCCCCGCACGCAAGAGGCCCCCCCGAGCAATTAGACGTCTTCGATCTCGGCCGAAGGTGCGCGTGGGCGGTCCCTAATTGCGCGCGCGGGAAAGTCGCGCGAGTTTTGCGCGCCGACTTTCCTCGCACGACTTTTCCGGGACTCTTGGCTCTCTCGCCGATGGAGAGATGGACGGATGTGCATGTACGTGCACCGAGAGCCTAATTTGCCTTTGTCTCTCTCTCTCGCGGAGGGAATTAGTCGAGGCAGCTCTTCGGGATGAGCGATCGGCACTCTCGGTTTCTCTCTCGCGGCGAGTTCCGCTCTTTTTCAGACGCGGAAAGTTGCCGGCGAAGAAAGGAGCTCCCGAGTTATGCAAAGGAGGCGAGCTGTTGGGAATTCAAAGGCGCTGAGTGGGAATGAGCGAATTTTTACGAGTTCGAATAGTTCGGGGGAAGGTGAGTAAAAAGTGTAATTGGCAGGACCTGCTGGTGATGAATAATTGTGTAATTACCACTAGGCGAGATTAATCAGAAGTTTCTGTCTAATTTTATCTCTGCAATTACGTCAGACTTGCAGAATTACAAACTGTAAACATCTTTGATTTGATAAACGTTCGATTGCACAAATATTAGTAGGAATTTAATACTCACGACTTGAAATTTCCCGCCTAACGCGGATTCCTTCGAATTCATCTTTACCGGCGAAGAAAATATAAGCGATAGCGCTCGTTATTCATTTTTTCCATGATAATAGGCTAATTAATTTATTCGCAAGTGCATAAAATCATTTGTAAACCGTGAGAAAACATATCACACCTCTCGGAATCCCTTCTCACGTCCGATCGAAAATTTATCGACCGATCAGCCAACGGGCGATTGTTTTCCCCGTCGCCAATAAAATCTTAACGCTTTGGCAGCCGCGCACACCGCTTCGCACACATCCCATTGTCCGAGTCGAAGCTCGCGGAAATTATTCGCGAGAGAGCTATATAGTCGCGTGAGAAAATGCATAACGCGATATTGAAAATTCTTCCGTCCGACGGCAATGTACATTATACTTACTCTCCGCGAGAGAGCGGATGCTTATCGGCCGCGCGGGGATTCGAACAATCGTCCGCCTCCGTTCGGTTGGTTTTTTTTCACAGCCGGCTAAGTCCATTCGGGCCTAACGGCTCGTGGCTAAGACTAATCAGAGCTACGGACTAATGAATTGCGCTTTCTCACGGTGAAAACTCGGCGAGTAATGTGCGTAAAAATGATCGGGAATTGGATTTTGGGCCCTGCCGCCGGGAGGATAATTAGTGGAGATTTTAGTGAACCGGTAAATTTTTTTTTTTTTTATTTGACGAGCAGTTATTAACGTCGGTATTAATTAAATGCGTTTTGTTGATGTGTCATAATAGTGGAAAGTAAAAAAATTTACATCGCGCGAGAGATCAAGATTTTTATTTTACAAAATACTGCATACTGTTGTTATTCAAATTAATTTTTTTCTTTCTTTTGAATCGATAATTCTGCTTAATTTTATTTGCACTATTGGCTTTTATTACACAATTCTTGCTAAAGATTTAAAAACGTATAGGGATTCTTTGTCAAGGAAGTAATAGATCACAGGATAAGGGGACTTACAAAGGATTAAACACGAATTTAAGCCGCATTTTAGTTTCGTCACGGACGGCAAAAAAATAACTGTGATTCAGAGGAAACCGGTTTGAATTCGAAATGTCCAATTTTCGATTTCTTTCGAAGGCAATGAAACGTTTCGGAATTCAATCTCGGAAGAGAATTAAAGGGTGCTAACTGTCGTCGAGTGTAACATTAAACGCAAGATTGAGTTGACGGAGTTTAAGAAAATCGCTTGTCGGAAAAAGTTAAATGACTGAACGAGTAAAAGTTATTAGACAATTATCTAAGTGTCATTACGAGCAAAAAAAACGGAATGAGTTGTAAATCAATTGTTGACTGCTTGAAAAATGAACTCCATTACGGGCTGCGGTTTATCTTATATTTTAAAGTTGTAACTGACAATAACTACTGTGCATTCCGAGAAAGACCGCATTATTTTTCGTCAGGGCTTTCGTTATTAGTAACTTAAAAATCTAAGACTTACGGGGAAACATCGTCCCAAGAAGTACCAAGTTATCGTACTGACCTGCAACAAAAATAAAAAAAAAACAATTAAAAAAACCAATTACAAACAAACAGACATCATCCAAAAAACAATCCCTCCGTCGACCCCAAAAACATTAAAATCGAATCAACCTAAGATCTTCCCGATTCCGCCTCCGTCGCATCTGGTCAAAGTCTGTCAAGACTCGCGCGGGGAACCGTCGCCAGAAAGAGCGCACGCGCGTGCGTTGCATCCGCGCGCCTGTTGCTCGGTCCGCGAGCAGAATCCGAGAGAGAGAGAGAGAGAGATTGCCGTACTCGGCGGCCGCCGCGCGGCTTGTGCAGTAACGGGAGAGCAGACATCCTGCTCGCTTGCGGTTTTATCGCCGCGCTTGAGGCCGAGTCTGCAGTGCTCCTGGCCACTTTGGGTCGATGCGCGCATCGGGTTAGAAGGGGGAGGGGAGTCGGGGCTTATGGGACGGTTTAGGTGTTCTTATCGGCGATTACTGACAGATGCGGTTTCGTCATTTTTGTGTGAGGTTTGATTCGAATAATGATTGTAATGCAGAGAGACGAAAGGAGGTTGTTATTTTAGTGTGTATATAGCTTTCGAAAATGGAGTTTATATTGTATACTTTCACGAAATGAAAAAAGTAATACAAACAGAACTGACATCGATAGCCACTTCCTTCTACGTCTAAAAATAATTTTGCTCCTCGATTCGAGCACTCATGAATTTGGATTGCTCTCGACACTGTAAAAACCAGGTTACTGTATGAGCAAGTATACGAGCATCTCTCGAAAGTGTAACGCGCAATGTTGTAAAATAAAACTTTTTCAATATTGCTCTTCTCCTAAATCTGTAAATTTATGACAAATCCTCGCATCGAGCGGATCGCTTATGGACTTGCATCCATTCTTACATTTTAATGCTTTAATTAAAACTGTTATATGTGCGAAGATAACGCGGATAGAAATTTACTCTTAAAAGTACTTAATTAAAGTAAAACTAGCGCCTTTAAAATTTTAATAGTTTTCTTAACTTTCTAATCGCCGCGGCGTCTATACCGTAATTGTTTCGAGTTACATTTTTTTTAAAGAAAAGAACAATAGCTGATAAAAGCATTAATTACTGTATAAGTATTACTGTTTAAACAATAAGCCGCAACAGAAGCGGGAAAAAAAGTGTATTAACCATTGTTGAGCTCCAGAAAAGCGTACAGCCTCAATCGCCAAAACTCGAAAATGAAATTGCCGTCGTTCCGACTAAAAATATAAATCCCCAGTTTCATATTGCACCAAAAGCGAGAAAAATTCAACGGCTTCTCTCTCTCTCTCTCTCTCTCTCTCGAACGTCTTACATCTGATAGCGATTTCTCCCGTCGGCGGTTTTATCGCCTCGTTCAAACATCGACGCGAATTCGCGCTCGTAAAGCAGAGGCGGGGTACGCGTCGGGGAGGGGAGGGGAATTCCTCTCGACATTGAGGCCGATCTCCGCGAGGTGCTTTTATGGATGGAATGTTTTGGGCGCTGAGACTTATTTTCGTATCGGCGCCAGGAGCGCGAGCGCGGATTGTTGGGCAACGACTCTCGTCAAGTGCCGCCGAGGTCTGACACTTGTTTGATTGTCTGCTCGGGTCGGGATATATGTCGGGGGAATTTAATAAAGGTTATTGATATCTGTTGCAGGAAGTTATTGTGTTGGTCGTTCGGCCGGGAATTGGAACGGGTACAGTTGTAAGCTATCGAGAAACAAACCGTTTTGAGGATATATATTATATTCGATGTATACATTTATTATCGTTTATTAATTAGAACATTATAAATTCCTTTTTTAACGTGAAAACAATTTACTTTCGAAAAGAGCAAGTCTTAAATCGTTGTTTTTCTATATCTTCAAGAATAGCAGCCCCAGAAAAATTACATAATTAATTAACGTCAATTTTCCCCTCATTACCTAAGGTACCCATCAATAAACAATCGGGCGATAAATTAATTAAACGCGTAAAAATCGGGCGCCGAACAATGGCAGTCGCGCTGAAAAGATCTCGGGCGTGTGTGCATCCGTATAACGCGCTTTCCTAACTTTGCGAAATCGTCTCGCGGCGATATGCAAAGCGTCTTTGTGAGCTCGCAAGAGATTGTCCTTATCTAATTAATTACATAAAACTCGCATTAATTAAACTTTGCGAACGCGGCGACGGTGGGGAGAGATCATTCGCGTACATATATACCAACAATGCTCCGATGCTCAAGCCCGAGGAGAGGAGCGATTTAAAATTAGAAAATAATTGCCCCTGGGATTTGTGAAAATATTTGTCGAACGATCTGTTTTGAAACGATTTGGGAGCCTGAATTACACGATAAGGCAGCGACAAAAAAAAGCAACAATCGAGTGGTTTAAGTTTAAAGGTTTTTAATCGCGTCGCGTAGCGGCGTATCGAATGACTTCACACAATTATAAGATTTGAATTCTTTTATCTGCCCACGTCTCCCTCGAGTTTACGATTCCGAGCTTGTAAACGATTAAAAATATGCCAAACAACGAAACTCGATAATGCACTGCCCACAACTCTCGCGGCCGTTCATTGTCCAGAAAAATCAGTAACCGATAATTTACCAAGCTGCACTTCTCGCTCACCGCCATTATTGCCATTTTATCAATTTTGCGCGCGAACCCTTCCCTCGTTTAAAAGCACTTCCCCGCCGTCGGAACAAACACTCCCGCATGGCGATAAACTCGAGCGCCGTAGAAAAGCGACTACGAGGGAGAGAGCGGTGCTTTTCCCCCCTTCGATAAGAAAATAGATCTCTCTGTTTACCGAGAGCGATCGAGCGGACGCGGGTGCAGCTGCACCGCACACATGTACCGGAAGGGTAAAGTTCACCGAGTGCATAATCGTTTTCTGTGCAGCGGACTCTTTCTCAGCGCGATAAAAGCCGACTGAAAAGCGTGCGACACCCGCAGCCGGCGCTTTCCCTCGCGAGGAGGATCGTTTGCATTCGCAGGGAGGATAATGACAGCGAAAGCGGCGTTTATAAAAACGCCGACGAACCATATAATCCGAAGCGCATAAGACAAGCCGAGTATCACGGCGCGGTGCAGCAATCTTATCCTCTTCCATCACCTGTCCGTCGCGCGTCGCGCCCGCGAACTAGACCACGGCGGAAATTGACCGGTCGCCGCCGAAAGTCGCCCCGGGGGGGCATCCGCGGAGAACCGCGCGAAAACCAGGCTCGCCGACTAACCCAGTCGTGGGTGCGGCGTTCGTGTATATGATGGAGCCCCTTTCCCCGAGAGCGGATTTATAATTCGAGCGAGCCGCGGCTCGGACGTGTTAATATCGCAGCGGGGCAAATAATACACGTGCACGCGCGCTTTTGCGCAAGCGAGGCTGGCTCCTTGTTAATTGCGACTGCCTTTTGGCGGCCGCTTTTTTTTTGGGGGGAGGGGTTTCGACTCTCTCGGGTGAGAATATTTGCTTGGTCTAGTTATTGCGATGCGAACCGAGAGGTGTAAGCGAGAAAGGAGGAATGATGTATGGCTCGCCGTTCTATTTACAAATATAAGGCTTACGTAATTCTGCGTGTGTTTATTCCGTTTAGGGAAATTGCGCGCTCGAAATTGAGTTTTGAAAATTATTGTTCCCTCTGCCTCGCTTTTATGTGAAAGTTAATTGTTTCGAAAAAAATTAAATGGCTTGTTTTTTCTTTCTTTTTATCTTCGGTACACGCGTAAGAAACAATACCGAAACTCCACCTTGAACCTCGTCGCTTGTGAATCCTACTTCCACGCGCCGTTACCGGCGCAATTTTCAAGATTAAACTTTCATCCGATCGCCCTCCGCTCCTCGATTCACTCCCGCATATATCGAACCCCATCTATACTCTCCCCTCGCACCAGAGATCGACGAACCAGATATAATACAACGCAGCTACTCCCGCCGGCATCGTCGACCGAATTTCCGAGGACGCGGCGCTCAATTTTCGCAGCAGCAGCTCTCTCTCTCTCTCGGCGGCAAGAAAACGTGTCGGGTTCTGTACGCGAGCGCGAGGTCACCTGTCGAGCTGCATTAGAGCGGCGCGCGCGAGCGCGACCTCGAGCCCGGTGTACTTTTACGCCGATGTCGCGGATTCCTGGATGGATCGCAAAGCGCATCGTCCTTTCTATAATGGACGTTCGAAACGCAGAGCGACGAGGTGTTTTTTTTTTTTTTTTTTTTCGAGGAGTCGCTCCGTGGGTCTTGGTTTGCGGTTGGTTGATGTGTTGAACTTGCTTGTATATTGTTTTAATGAAAATGAAGTGCGATTATCGAGAGCGTCCTTTGGAGAGTTGTAATAGTAATCCAACAATAATAAGTATTAAGAGTGATAATTGTGGGGCAGTAAAACTGTAATTGGTAATGGACAGTAAATTTTTGCACCCAATTGTCGTTTTCTAAAAATAGGTTAATCTTTTAAGTAAGAAATTGCAAACAGTTACCCACCTTAAAACAATATTATTGAACGATGTTTAAATTGAGTCAATACAAACTGCGTTGTCGATAAAAAAAAAAAAGATAACGTCCTTGAGAAAAGCCGTAATATGCACTGACCAGCCGAATGACGCGATGTACAATCAAATGAATTGACTTGCCGAAAGACTAATCGTAAATCATCTACGATCGATATATAAATTTACGATTCGAGATCGATATCAATTTTGCATCCGCGGCCGTAAAATTTGCATGGCCGATCTCGCGTTTTATCGACACAAGTGATTAACGAGGCTCGTGAAGATGTTTAAAAAATTCCGAGTACAAGCATTACAATTATTATAACCATTTAAAGTTCTTCTACAAGTTTTTCCATAAGCCCTCGATTCGACACCTAATGCAGCTCACGCCGGAGGGAAAATCGCACTTTTGGCGCGATCGACGAGCGATTTTCACCTGGCAGAGAGTCGAGAGCGCGCGTTTTTTCCTCGGGGCCCCGAAGGCGCGTGTCACGACTCTCATTCCGCGCGGCGCGCGACATCGGGGGTATCTTATTTACATGGGCGACGCTCGTTGCGACACACCTCGAGCGGGTTTATCGCGATATGAGGCGTTTTTAGCTTTCTTTTTTTTCTGAATTTTTGTCGAAGAGACGGAAGTGAATTTTAAATCGCTCGGGGGCTTGCAAGATTTTATATGTTCGATAATTAATTGTGGTGTTTGTTTAAATAATCGTGGAAAGTAAAACAGTAGGAAATTGTAAAACAAAGTGTTTTAAACGGCACTAAACTGCCGAGATAAAAAATGGAAAACTTTAGCGTCGAAGAAAGCAAACATAGAGCTATAAAGTTTTTAAATATTCACAGCTGTTGCGAGGTATAAAAGCCTAATCGCCAATTCGCGTCGTGAATTTTTTAAATTTTTCTTCCATTTGCGCATCTTCTTACGTACAAAGACCTCTTGATAAAAGCGATCGATAAGCGAACCGTTATTTACCCGCTGCATTTCTCTCATTCATAAACTCATTCCGCAGCTCTCTGATGCCCAAGACAAACGCTCGCCGACACACTCAACGTCCAATTGCCCAAGCCGGCACACTCGACGCTCTTACTCAGCGGCGGCGATCGACAAAAACAGAAGAAAAAAAAAGTCACCCGGTCTTTCGTCACATCCGCGGAAAGTCCGAACAATGACACCGACCGGCAATACATCGGTCGTTATCGGCGGCTCTCGGTGTCGCATGTTAATCGCCCGAGAAGACGAGAGAGAGAGAGATCAACGACACGCGCCGGGAAAAGCGGAAGCGGCCGCGCGACACGCTTATTAAGTGGGTGGCTCTTTTTTTCCGAGCACAGCCGACGTGCCGCACACCGGCTAATTGACGCGACGGGAATTAGCGAGGAGTTTTTCTTTTTGCGAATTGCGCTCTGCGCGCGCAGTGGGAAGGGATTATGTGGGTTTTGCTAATTGAGCAATTTCTGCTTTATGGTACGATTTATTCCGTGTGCTTTGCTGCACACTTTGAAGCAGCGAACGTTGCAGAGTGCTATTTTCCGCGGTGAAATGAAGCGTTTTTCGGGGCTTGTTTTAATTGCAACCTTGGAGTGCAATTGCTTTGGATAATATTTATTAATAACAAATGTTCCTGTGACTTGTATAAGATCAATCAAGCTTCGAAGCGTAACAAGTTAGAGATTCAGTGTTATGAATAATCTCTCGATGTTATGACTGTAAGTAGAACTGTAAGTAAGAATGTCGAGTTTGAGCGAGATAGCGCAAATAACATTTTCAGATACAAGAAATTGATAATATTTTTGGTATCTTTCGGTAACGGAAGCGTGGTGACAAGTTATTTATTATCAATCATTAAAAAACTTGTTGCATTCGGGTTTACAGAAATAATTTTTTTAAAGAAAAAAAAAGATAGTTTAATTATTTAAAAAATGCTAGGAAAACAAAAGAGAAGCAAAGCAACGAAGTTTAATCCTAAACTTGCAAAATGAACGCACATCGAGTTCTCTTCGTTCATCGCCGAAGTGATTATTTTACTCTCGAGAGCCCCAATTAAGAACGAACATTTCTGCATAAACTAACACATTCCAGCGCGAATTAAAAATTCTCTCCCGTCCGGCTGCGCGCCACTTTTTTTTTCCTTTTTCAAAACGCGAGTGAGCCATCGCTCGTTACCGGCCCGCAAAAGTTTCTCCTCCAGCTCGACATTAAATTTAACGCTCTTTGCACTAATTGGTCTTCGGCGCAGCCTCTAAGTAGGTGCCAAAAGGGGGACACGTGCTCTCCTCTCTACCGGTCGCGCAAAACACGTGGGAGTTTCGCCGGAGATTTCAATGTCGGGAGCAGGGCGCTGGCTGACTCATATATACCCCTCGAGTTTTCACCCAAACATCTTGCAATCGCGAAAGAGCACGGGGAGAGAGAGAGAGAGAGAGAAGGGCGTCGCGCTTTCGGGGAACAAAAACAAAACAATGTCCCTCCTCTCTCCGCTCGCGCAGACTCACAAAGAAGGTTTTCAAGGTCCCCGTCGCCACACTCGTCACTTAAACAATCAGCTCTGTGTTTACCTGTAGGCGCGGATCCCGTACGTATCGGCTCGCAGAAGCACAGAATCACCGTCGAGATAGAGTCGTGTTTAACAAGAGAAGGTGCACAGATGAAATGAGCGCGCGCACTGAAAAGAGAGCGGACCGATCGGTGCGTCGAGGCCGCCGGTGCCGAACCGACTGACTGACTGACTTGGCAGCGGCCGGAGAGCGCGACTCGAGCCTCGCGTACACGTATATATGCGCTCGAGTCCGTGTGGGTGAGAGAGCGCCAGCCTCCAGCAGCGTCTAAAGGAGAGGCTCGACGCCGCCGCCGCCGTAGCTTGAGGTTTTTCTGGACGGAGAGAGAGAGAGAGAGAGCGAGTCAGCCTCGAAAAGTCGGCGACGTGTATAATCTCGACTGAAAGTCGCGAGGGGTTGCTGTTGCGATTAATTTTTTTTTTTTCGATATGGCGACTGAATTGCAGGGATATATCGAGAAGTTTTAATACTAAGTGGTAGCATAATTGATAATTCAATTATGTTATGAGATATTTGCTTGAGTATTCTAACGTAAACCACCAATTACACTAGTTAAGTATATGAAATCAGAAAGCAATATGAATCACTAAAATTTATTATAATTTAGAGCAACAAATTGTGGGTACACAAACGTTGCAGAAATTAGTTCCCATGACACAATGCTTCTAAATCAATTAAATCCCTTAGTCAATTAGAAATTTGTTGTCTATTGTATAAGAAAGACGACTGCAGAGGCCCGAAAGCTTGTGCAACTTTCCTGTTGAGCCAATTTTTTTCTCTTCGAAAACCAGATTACGAAGCGATCGTTGCATAAAGCACAACGAATTCGTTTATTGTAAATTAACGAGCCGCACCCTTGAGAATCTGCTCCAAAGTTCAAAGGATCGTCGCGCTAAATCGAAGAAGAAAAAAGAAGCGAGTCAGTTTTATATTACTGCTCCGCCTTTAAAGGTAATTCGTCATCTGTCCAAACACGTTCTGCTATCGCGTTCGGAGATTCAATTAACAATTTGAAAAAAAAAGGGGCGAGTCAAGGAAGTGGCGGTGGTGCATTGACTGATCGGCGCTCGGTGCGGCTTTCTCGAATCAAGGTCGACGAGATTTCAGTATACAGACTCTTTTTTTTTTCTCTCCCTCTCTTTCTCGGTTTTTTCTCTGGGCTCACAACTCCCGTCACAACGAAGGAGTTGGATGTGTACAGTCGACGCGGAAATTTGAGTTCGACGGACTGCTCGTTCAGCTCTGTTTTCTGTTTTGAGAAAGTAATTTATTGGATATTTGCGTTTTATGTTTGAACAAACTACATGTTTGTTCAAACATTGTGGATAAATAAAAAGTTAAATTTTATTAATAAATTTTTTGAAAGTATGTAAAAAGTAAATTAATATATTTGTATAATATATTTTACTAAAGCGTGTAAATTTATTATTAATTAACAAATCAAATAATGATATTCATACGTAGAATTTTTGTAAGTTTTTTTAGTCTTTTAATTAGAGATGTATAAATAGTAAATTTAATCATTTTTTTTTATACCTAATTTAGGTCAGATAATCACTTTTATGTTTTACAGTTTATATTTAAATTAAATATATAAAAAGATAATTAATATTATTTTCTGTAGTAGAACCACTTATGAAGATACCTGTTTTATCGATAGTTGTTATCGATCTCTAGATTTTCTTCTCGATCATAATAACAATTGATATTAATTGTTTAAACTTTATGCTTTTATTCAAAACATTTGTTTTATTTAAATTTTTATTTAATCTTATATTATTGAAACTTTAAATAGACTATTTTTCAATTCAGAAATATATATATTTATTAAAATCGTATATTATGTGTACAAAAATATAAAAATTATTGCTTTAACTTGTTTACTTGTTACTAGTTATGTAGTTGTAAACAATCAACTAACATTACAGATCTACATAATTTCAACAGAATAAGAATATACATATATTTCAACATGCAGTTAATATGCTCCACTAAATTCCAACAAATTTTATAAAAATATATTCTAATTTGTACTTTTTAGGGTGACGTTTTACTTTTTACATTAAAACGAGGCCAAAGTTTTTAACAAAATTTTTACTCGTTCAGAGAGTAAGAGATCGTCGGTTATGATATTTTTAACGTCCACTGCTTTTTGCGGTGCGCCCTTTAATTTCTTAAACTCATTTTTGGCTTCAAGAACCTTTGTCAGAGCATCCTCTAATTTTTCCTATAAAAAAGGAGAATTATTTTATTACAAAGAATACACTGCTATCTTAATGCACATAAATATTCCTATACAGTAAACAATTTTGCGCATTAGTAGAAGTAGCTTTTTTAATGAATTTAAAATTTTATTCAAGACTATAATAAAAGCGCATTATTTACCTTTTTTTTACAATTTGTATAACTAATAAGGGAAGCATACGACTTCGCTGTCACGAATTTTTAAAATATTTCTTAATGAATTTTCTTATAAATAAATGCAAAATAGATGTGACGTCATACCACCGTTTTAATCTTTTAATTCAATACTCGATTTTGAAATAATAATCTGAAATAATGATTAATGAAAAACTTGTAATAAATTAAACATTAATAATAACATTGAATAGAAATAAAAATACATTTTTCCCAAGTCTATTTTCAATTTACGAACTTTACCATTTACAAACACTACATCTATTCGTCATAGTATCTAATTAGAATTGAACACTTTAGACGTGACCTAGTATTTTGCGCGACGTATTTTTCGCCGTTTCTGTTTACAAAAAACCACTTGTACTATAAAAACGCAAAATCTTTACGATACATGACTCAACTCGATTACAAATTAAATGAGACTATGAAAATGCATTTACTTCAAGAGCCTCGTAATTCGCAACACCAACACAGCTAACGAAGCCTTTGCCAAGCATTAAATATCCGAGTTTACGGCGGGAAAGTCCGAAAATTACGGCGATTTCGTGCTTTTTACAGGAATCTATAAATCGATAAACTCTATTGTCTAGTTCACCTGCAACGAAAAGTACATTAAACTTGGCGGAATTGAATTGTTTTTATTGAAATAGTAAAATTTTTTTTAAATCTTTTTAAAAGTCAGATCAGTTTGCTGCAACGAAGCTGTTTCAATAAAGAGATGCGAATGCAGGAATAAAATTTACCATTGTTTTTGTTCTTATCTAAGTCGGGTGCAATGATAACAAGCTTAATTTTTTTCAATACAAGTCGCCTCTCCGTCTCTTTAAAACCTGCATAGTATCGACGTTTGTATCTGCCTTTAACGTTGTCACGATTGTACAAATTTCTTTGCAACCTCGAAAGTTCTGCAAGGAATTTTTCAAGACTCTCATTCAGAGATTTATGTACTATATTTGTGCAATACCTACAATTCAAATTATACCTTTCAATTTAAATTTATTAATTCTATTGAAACACGGATATTTAAAACGTAAATGATATTTGATTACAATTTCTTTTCATTTATTAAATGGAATTGTTAAGTAGTAAATCTAGTACACGAATAAAAAATGTACAGTTTAAAATTAAACCAATTTATAGGTTTAAAAATTTATTAATACAATTGCATATAATAAAAATATAGTTGCTCACTACGTTATTCAATAAAATAAAGGTTTGCTTTACAATATTCAAATTAATGTCATTTGTGAAATAAAAAATAATTTTAATAATTTAAATTTTTCAATCATTAGCTGTATTATTAAGTTTACTCAACTGATGCTATCCAATATTTTTTATTTGAGATGAGGTAAAATATTTCAAGCCATGAGCAGATTAATTAATTATTTTGTTTATTGCTGCAAAACATTATTACAAAAAGCAGTGAATATAAAATAACGTAATAACTGGTTTATAAACGTGATTTATAAAGAACGAAGATTTCATGATTTTATTATGTGTTCATGACATTGGAATAGAATTTTTTAGTTCTCTAATGTCCAATGAACGTATAAAAGCTACACTTACTCTCTAAACCGCCTAGAATCAAGAATTTCTTGATTTCCTATAGTACAATTATCACCTTCCAATAAACTTGTGTTAACAAATCCAGCACTCGAGTCTGCAAAAGTTGAACAACTGCCATTCGCACTTCCTTGAATACTATTTTGTTCAATACTGACACTTCCAAGTTTTTTTACCAAATCATCGCTTTGCATTATTTCTCTCCTATTTCGATTCATAAAAATATTATCAACTGTTCTTGAGAAAACTCTTATTTGTCGTTTCCCTACACTCATTGGTTTCCGTATTGGTAGTTTTAGTGAACTATGTAAAGTCCTCTGGTTGTCCTTTACATCTTGGTCTCCTTTTAAAGCCTGCAAAAAATTATATTATCTAAAATAAATGGATAAGCATAAAATTTATAATCTACAAGCCAATTTTTTACAGTTAAATTACAATATGAAAAGCGTAACATGAAATAAAATTCATTTTCATTTAAAATGAGTAATAAATTTATACAGCTGTTTTATCTATTTTGATAAACACATCCCCTCCCAAAATTAGAAATCAGACTCTGGTCTTTAAAGTGCCAAGGGCACACACATTGTACTAAGCTCCAAAACAACTTTCACAAAAGAAAGCACGGCGCGTATGCATCGAAGTGCCCATAGCAACGCGATTTAAATGTCTCCCAAAGAAGGGCCGCCGCTGCAAGCAAAATGAAAGAAAAGACAGTGAAAGAGTCGGAGACCTTATTAGCGAATCGCTTGAGTAGGTCGTCGAGGACGAGGGCCTTGGCTTCCATTCCCTTTTTCGAATGCTTGATTCGGAGCTTCTGGGTGATTGAATACCTCTTGAGGACGGCGGGGTCATGATACTTGTTTTTCTCCTGCAGCTCCTCAGAGTTGTCCCTCCAAGCTTGAGTCGCCTGCTGCGACTGCTGCGGCTCTCCGCTCGGGATTTCGTCGGTGATCATGATGGCACCGAGGGGAGGACGTCCGCCGAGGTTGAGCCCGCGGCTTAACCTACCCGGAGCCTTGGCTTTGCACCGCCTGGATTATATCTGCACCGCGACGTCGAAAAAACGATTCACTGAGAACGAGAGAGAGAGAGAGAGAAGAGAGCGAGTAGCTTGGCCACAACTCCGTGCCTTTGTCCGCTGTGCGTTTGCTGCTCTGTGTGCTGCTACGTTGTAAGCTTGCGATGGCTGATTCACATACGTTTGGGTGTGGATATTGGTATGTGTGCCATATGTGGCGCAGTAGGAGATGTGTCATGGCGTACCAGACACAAGATTTCGAGGTTGCAAGGACTGGGTACAGAGGGCAGCACCAATGTCTTACTTACGTCGATTTCCTTTCCCATATTGTTTTCGGGACAAGTAGGTATCATCTGCACAGATTATCGAAATATTCCAGTGCTATTCAAGCTTTTAATGAGAAAATAAATGTTTTTTTCTAACTTTAATCGTTAAACTAATTATTTTTAATAAATACTTTTTTAAATTTTAAGTAAAAGTGGTAAAATAGTAATTATGATGCGCCAAAAATATTAAAAAAAAAACAGATAGTTATTATTTGTTAATGTAAATTTGTTCTTAAATTGTGATCGCAAATTTTTTTACTTGGTAATACTTTTCTAATTTATTTACTATTTTCTTAAACTATATGTGTATAGATTCAAAATTTATGCTCATTGCCCGTAAGCAGCTGACAAAATAAATATGACTTCACCTTTATTCCTAATTGCCTTTAATGGTAAGCAGAATGCAGAATTCATCTTATTCATCTAGGAGTGTAAAAATCTGTTCTTTTATTTTCACACAGATGTCAGCATCTGTCGTTATCAGGGGAGCTATATTGTTTGATGCCAATAAAAATTTTTCAAACTAAACTAGCTATATTGTTTGAGATAAAGGTTTACTGCAGTGTAATAAAAAAAGATGAAAAATAATCGATATTACTTTTTTGTTGGTCATCTTAAAACAGAATATTTCTCAACAATGTTTACAAGTTTACGAGTTTTTTACGTATATACAGTGTTCCAATAGCTATTCGTATATATTATTTTTATAAATCAAAATTTACAAATTTAAAAAAAATGGAGACCATCATTCAAACATCATCGTACAGTGTAAAGGTGAAGACAATATAATTTTTTTTTTTTTTTTATTCTAAATACTGAAATAAAAGACAATTAATAACCGCTAGAATCTTAAAAATTTAAATCATCCAACAATAATTATATAAACCATACCACCTCATGACTTCCAGCACAACTGTCGCTCTAAGAGCGCATAAAAATTCCCATTGACACGCAAGACTCGCCATTCATCCACCGGCCTTCCCCATTGACCCGCTTGACTCTGAATCGTACAGTCACATAGTCTCATCGTAAAGTTATAGCCTCTGTCGTATTAGGTCGCGCCGGGCCGCCCACGTCGACTACATTTCCAAGCTTGCAAAATCAATTTTTTTCCTCCCGCTGTTTATGCCGGCGTGCGTACGGCGTAAACACGAGCCGCGACGCCGATGAATGGGGAGGACGCGTACGGAGAGAGGAAGGGTGTGCTGGTGTCCTCTCTCGCTGTCTTCATTGGCTGGCTGTTTACGAGCTTGCGGATTTATTTTTGGGAGTGAATAGTCATTGTTGCCGTGACGAAGGTGATTTTAGCGGTGTACGTTTTTCTGGGGATGATGACAAGAATTTCTTGAGAAGAGTATCATTGAAATCACCTTGATTATTGCACCGATCGAAAAAAGGGAAAGCCGAAACAGCTTTTAATCCGCCGTTAAACGATTAAGCAATTAAAGCGAAATTAAATATTCATTTAACGACTTTTAATAATTTTCTTTAAATATGCGCTCCTACAAAACTGCTTCCCCCATCGACGCAACCCCTTCACACTAAACCTATACAATTCTATTCTTCTATATTTTCGTCCATCGAATCGAAAAATATTTCACAGCGCAGCCGCGTCCAAACAAAAAGCACAGCCGAAGAAAGCATCTCCGAAAGCGTAACACTACAAACTCGGAACAATCAATCCTCTCGATAAAAAAAAAAAACTCGTTGGTCGAGAATCACGTCATGCGAAAAAAACGTGATTCGCCGGAATTATTCATACGCGATCGGTATCGCGGAAGGGTTCGCTTCGGTGTGCTTTTTAAAAAGTGGGCCGCGAGCGAGGAGTCGATGAGCTCGCGTTGATTGAGGATAATGGGGGTGGAAAGTTGGATGGGAACTTGTGAAAGAGCTCCGGTTCGGGGGAGTTCTGGGAATTTTGTACGCTTGTTATTGTTTTACCTTTTATGCGCGATGTTTGAGACCTCGAATAGATCGGGTGAATCGAATGGATGTTTATGAATTTTTTGTTTTCAATATCAACGTGAATTAAATAATTGTTCGTACAAGACGATTATTTATTTTGACTTAAATTAAAACCGGACTATTTTTCAATTTCTCATATGCTACACTGAACATCCAAAATAATTCCGTCGCAATTCCCGGCAAGCTAATTACCAACACCTGATCCAGCAAATCATTAATACGAGATAATGTGTACGTTCTACCCTCCCTTATAAAACGAGCAAACCGTACGAAATTCCATCCGGGCAACTATGTATATATAACAGCTAATTCATTACGTCAGGGGTAAACGCGGCAAATCGATCGTTCTCGCGACAACGGCATTGTGCAAAATCCCCCGCTCCCCGACAATGCATCACTGCCCGAGAGAGAGAGAGAGAGAGAGAGAGTGTGAAAGGGCCGACCTCGTGGGCGTCAAATTGAAGGGTAAACAGCCGGCCGGGATCGCGCGGGAAATCAGACGGGGGAACTAATCAGCCGGCGGCGGAATCTTCTCTCCCTCGCGCGCAAATTGCCCGCGCGCGCACACACACACACACACATGTACACTCGCGCTTAATGAAAAGCTTTCCCGGGGCCTGACTATTTTTAGACGCCGGCCGGGGAGCGCTGCCGCGTGCTCTCTTCCTTCACCGGGCACGTTCCCGTTCCTTGCTCTTTTTCGGGGAGCGAGGAGGAGAGAGCGGGCTGGAGTGTGACCTGCATAAGGATGAAAAGGCAGGGCGAGCTGATGGCTACACCTTTTTAACGGCGCTTATCGCCTGGAGATTTTCGTCTGGGGATTAGCCGGGGATGTTTCTTGATAGTCTGAGAGAGCTGTTGGGAGGCTTTTGTGACAAGTTTTATGAGGAAGTATATAGAGATGGTCCTGTTCGCGGTAGCTTTTTACAGTATTTTTGAGTAGATTTTTTTTTGTGTGCTCGCAATTAATTTTTGTTGGAGTTAAAATTAATGATAAATAAACATAGTTAATTATTCGTTTAAGAGCAGAGAATAAATTATGCTCCTTTTAACAAATCTGATGAATTCAAAATACTCTTTTTATTGGATCGATCGATTAGAATCGAAGAAAATTTGTCGACTTCTTAATTCGCAATCGAATATTGATACAATTTCAGATCCTCATTCGATTTCGCTAGAAAGTGCAGGCGCTCAAGTCAGCTTTTTATCCCACGACCCAGAAAGCAGAGACAAAAAGAGAGTCGAAACTCGGCCCGCCGTTTTTTCTCAATTCGAGCATTTTCATTCGTCGCCGCTTATATTTGTACGCCGCGGCCAGAATCAATTTGCAGTTGATTAACTCAGCACACCGCGCCCGGCACGTGCACGCGTTCCCCCCGATCTTCCGAACTGCGCAAATGCCGCTAGGCGAAATGTGTCTTTCCCCCCTCGTTCCCCCCTCGAAAATTTACGGTGATCTAAAACAATACACTTGTGTCGCCGTTGAGTTTTACTCTCCATTGTGCGCTTCTCGTTTCTCGAACTTTATTCAGGGCAGAACTTTCCCGGTCAACTTTGTCAAGGTCTTATTTGCAGTGCGGCACACGGTGACACATAAATAAATATATATAATATAATGAAGAAAATCTGAGGAGATTTTCCTCGGATTCAAAGAGCGCCGATTTTTTTAACAAATTGAACTAATTATCTATAATTGATTATTGAAATGTGCTCTTAAGTTAGCTGATGGTTGATTGGGATTTTAGAACAAAATCAGAGAATAACGTCAATAATAATCTCAATACGAAGTGAAATGTACGTTTATCACCGATCTTGTTTTGATTTTGGAAAATGTTTTCAAATATAAAAATATGCAAGAAGGCAACGCTCGTTTATCAATCAAAAAATTACAATAAGAAAAATAAAAAAATTTGCGAAAATTCATCAACAGAATTATATTATTAATAAATATATTTCAGCAATTTTTTTTAAATTCATCGGATTAGAGCTCACTTTTCAAACGTTCTTAATTAGAATATTCTATAAGTATAATTGAACAAACATTTATTTTCCTTAGATTTTAGCTGAAGGAGCGCGTAACTTTAAAAAAATCAAACTCTACACAGAAAGAACGTGAACGTCTTCATATTTTCATATTAGAAAAAGTAAGCCAAAGTTATAGCAAAATCCATGACCCAAACTTGCAAGACTCTCCTTGCTAAAAGCTCGATCGCCGGATTTCCAGTAGAAATTCCTTTTCTTGTGCCAATACTCCAATGTACCTTCCATTTAATGATAGCCACATCCATCCAAATAACTTTGAACAAAGGATATAAAGTTGAAATCGCTCTCGCAGTGTTTCTAAAACAGTAGTCACGAGTGAGAACGGGGGCGAGGGCCAAGGTCTGTTCAATCAAAACGCAGGAGGCACAGTTAGTTTGACTTGCGCGATATTGGCAAATGGTTTTCAAAAGTTCGAGACTCAGGAAACCGAAAGTTCGCGTCGCCGCTCGCGTCAACTCGCGCACAATTAGGTATTATTTAGAAATTAAGAACTCCTCGGGTGAAGGATGGTGCGATCGGAAAGTATAGGTAAAACTTGCACTTCTGCGGTGAAGTGCTTTTTGTTCGAGAGGAAATACCATAGTTCCGATTAATCGTGAAATATATACGCTAAGTGTAGTCGTCATAAATTGATTGTTGCCCATCGTTAATTATTATATTTGAAGCGTGGCGAAGTTGAAATATTTCTATTAAATAATAAAATGCGTGCTCATATTTTGCAAATCTGAAAATTCCGACAAATATTGAACGGACTTTTAATTTATAAACGTGTAAGATGAAATAAAGCTTGAAATAAAAGATCGACCGCAGTGAATTTTTAATTTCGTTGCATCGAAAAGTTAAAAATATAAAAATAAAGTCCACCCGGTTGATTGCTTTCGGAACTGGTCGGTATCGACAAAGAGACAAGGGTGCGACGTTGCGTTGATTCGTCGTATTGTATCCTGCACGTGTACGCGATTTTTTACGCTACTTTTTATACTGCTCTTTTTCTTGGCCCGAAGAAACAACATTTGAATGGCACGTGTCGAAGAGAATCGATTGCGAGTTTGATTTGTATATTTTTACAGAGTAAGTGCATTGTAATGTATTTGCCCAATCAAGAGAGCGTTCGGGAGGTGGGCAGCAGAAAATTCCCCCTCAAGAATCTACGAGACCGGTGAGTAAATTTTCTTGAAATCAACGGAGATTCAGACAATTTAAAAAAATTTCTTTCGTAGATCGAATTTCATAGGGGAGACTTCGTGAATATTCGAAAGACCGGTGAGTTTGTATTGACCAGGAAGGGATAGAGTTCTGAATTTACAGGTAAGGGAGATTGAATAATTATTTTAAAGATTTTTAGAGATTTTAAAAAAATATTATTAAAATATTCTAAACTCTATTTTCGTGCTTTTATATATTGAACTTCCAAAAAGTAGACCACGCCTTCCGTAGCAGGTCGAGATGTTCAGAATACGTAACAGAATGATACAACGAATATTTTTGTCCCCTGTTTGATGTTGTACGTAAAAATGATGAGATTGAAATATATACTATGAAATTTAAATTTAAGATAACTTATAGCTCTTATAATGCTTTTTATAAAGTGTGTTGGTGTTTTTTGAAAGAATTGTAATATTAACAGAAAAATAACATTAACTATTAATACATCTAACTGAAAAATTGATAAATTTGAATAACATTTTATTATCATTTATTAATATGCATTTATTTCGAAAGTAAGTAGTAACAGTTGTGCCCTGATAAGACACGGGACTCGCAAAGTGAATAGCAGAATTGATCAGTGCCTTTTTTTTGTTAATATTACAATTAACCAAAATATTGAAAATATTCTGCAACTGCTGCTACATCCACGCAGTCACACAGATATTTTTCTACATTCGACTAACCAAAACCCCAAAATCCCAAGTTCCTCGTGAAACGAGCGAAAAGCGGCGAAACGACAGCCTCCCCGAAAGCCGAGCCGACAGCTCGGCCCGTCGTTCCTCAGGTTAATTCGATAATTTTCCCGAATCCGGGCCGGTTGTGCAACAACAGCATGCACCGCTCGCCGGGCAGGTCTCCTCCACGCCGCTCGAGCCCGGTCTCGCCCCTCCACCTCGTCCACGCGGCTTCGGCAGAAGCCTGCGCCCGAGACGCGTCCACCCTCCCCGCGCAGCCTCCCTTCGCGAGAGGCGCGCAAGCACACTTCTGCCTCGGCAGAAAGAGAGAGAGGGAAAACTCTCGGCAGCACCCACCTCTTCCGGTGGTCGGCGTCGCGCGCAGGCGCGAGCCGGCGTCGCCTCCTCTCTCGCTCGCACCCCCAGGCCTCGGGGCGAAATCAATAATTTCCGGGGATATAAAGGACCGGCCCGCGCGCTCCGCCGCGGCACACACATCCGTGCAGTTGAACCGGCGCTCTCTCGACAGCCCCTTATCACCACCACCACCACCACCACCACCACCCCCGTTCGCGGTCGCATACGACAACAACACACCCAGCGAGGAATCGAGCAGAGAGCCAAGGTACGCGATCCGGTATAAAATCGAGCTTGTCAATTTTTAAGAGGAGAGAGAGATTGAGAGATCGGCCGGTTTATTCTTTCCAAGCAGTCCTTGCCACGGAGGCTCGAAGCGGCGGCCCAGCCAACTGAAATCTCCCGGAAGCCGATAAGCGCAAGAGGAAGAAGCGGCGCCCCGGCCGAGAGCGCGGCCAAGAAGAGCCCCGCGCCGAGCGTCAGTCGCCCCGACCCGTCGCTCGTCTCGCCTTGGGGGCAGAGAATCACACAGCGTGCCGAGAGATATCGTGCACCGACGTAACCGCAACCGTCAGTTGGCCCCCCTGTCCGACTGTCGGCCGACTTACCGATTCCCCCCTAAGAGAAGTATTTACTCGCGGTGGTAAATATCCATAAGTTTATTCCGTAAGAGTACACGATCACCCACACGCACGCTAATACACGGAGGATCGCCGGCCGTCGCCGCTCGACTCGACGAGTCAAGCGGCGGCTCAGGGCGATTCGACACTCATTCATACACCACAGAAACCATTGCTGTCTTAGTGTTTAAGTTGAAGGGAAACGGACGACGATCTCGAGAGGAGCGTACGGAACGTACTCGCGTGTGCCGGCAGTGCTTATTATATATACTCCGTGCTTTTTCCGGGCCGGAACCACCAGACTTCCGAGTCGGAAAAAGGAGAGAGAGAGAGAGAGAGAAGGCGCCTCGAGCCGCCCGGCACCGGCAGACACCCGCGAGTCCCGCGGATGCATACGGCCAAGGCGCCGAGCAGCAAGTGACGAGTAGTACGAGGATATAACCTGCGCGGCGACGGGCCGCTTAGAGCACTTGTTGAATGCGTGTACGCCGGCCGGAGTGTGCCGACGCCGCGGCGAGCCGAGTTCGGCTGTCGGTGCTGTTATGCCTTTCATTCGGCCGGATTTCGATTTTTTTCGATAGGTTAGCCGGGGCTGCGAGAGACTGCTGGGGATTTCGTTCGGGCTGTAAAAGGGCTTTCCTCGTCGTTGCCGCGTTTTTTTTCTAGGGTTTAATCAAACCGAGTGCTTTCGATTTGCTGATAATTATCGAGCTCATTAATTGGTGCTTTCGAGTTACGGTTTTAATAACGGCTTTGTGGGAATAATTACAAACCAATGGTTTAATAGCACTGACTCTTGAAATTTTGTAAAATTTGAATGAAACTCTTAAGCTTTGACTGAAATATTGATTGAAAAATTAAAGAATTAGTTTTTAACTTTTAATTTAAAACACTTCGTTCGTAAATTATTTTTAAAAACGTTCTACGAACCTTTCATATTTTCTTTTAATTCCAATTTCATTACGGGCGGCAATCTTAACATTAAACCGATTGTTTCTTCTAAACTTTTCCGTTTCACCCGGCATCGCCGTGAGCGTCGGCGGACGTTTTATCCGCGTCAAGCTCTCCATTAAAAACAATCGCCTTGTCCCTCTCGAAATCGTCGTCGGTATAATATAGATATACGACAAAATCGTGGTTGTTATTGTTTAAAAAAGAGAAAAAAAAAAAAAAAAAAGAAGGTATCCGCCCTCAGCGGGCGAACAAATGCATACGATAAGCGCGTAGAACAGTTGTGCCAATGAGCTACAATGAAAAATGTTATTGACGGGTTCTATCAGTATCCATTAGGCTGATTACGACATTGATACTGTCAAATTGCTTGTACAAATTGTGCAAATGTGTTAGCATATGGAATAGAAAGCGATTTCTTCGTTGAAACAAAAAAATGAAAAGTAAACCAATCTCTTCCCTCCAGACGCAATCGCGTGTGGGGCATGGTGTAGGCCTCCTGGGGATCCCGCCATGTAAAACAACGGGAACGCGTGCCAGGCACGGTACCCCATGGGTGACGTGGAAAGCCGTGCATCTCGAGAGCCTGTCCGACGGAGTCTCTCTTTCTCCGGTCGAGTTTCGGGAGGCGAAACAATTCGGTGGTCTATATCCTTTCTTTTTCGCTGTTTTTCAGTTTCTGAATGAGTTTGGAAGCTGAGTCGTGCTGGTGGTTGAATGGATCGTTTCTGGATGAGAATTTTTTTTTTTTTTTTTTTTGATGTATTTAAGTGTGTGAGTCGTTGCATTTCATTGTACGTAAGAGACGTTTTCAAGCTTTGAGCTCGACGCAATTCAATTCCAAACTTTTCATTGAAGGTATTATTATTAGCTTTTCCCAGGGGAAATAATAAATGTATAATAAAATGTGCTTTCTGTTACAGTTGACGGCAGAGTATGTTTTTCGGACAATGTGACAAGTGATAAAGTGATCGAGTGTTTAATTTACTATATAAGTGCGCTTAACGTTACGGACGTTCATATTTAAACAAGTCTTTCTTCGATGAAACAAGTGACTCAGTGATGAAAAATTTCTGTTGAAATTATTTTTTTTTAACAAACTTTGAAGTGCTTAAATTCATTAACATTTTATTCTTGAAAAAAATATAATGTTTCCAGACGAATAAAAGTATTTTTGTAAAAATGAATAAAAAATATCTTTTGTGCAGGATAGAATTTTAATAATGTGTCTTTTGTTATTACTTGCTATAGAAGGATAGAATATACCTTTATTTTTAATTTTTTATAAAAAAAACTTTTTAAACTTTAAAAATAATTAATTTATAAAGCTTATATTTCAAATTCATTGGAAAATATTAAATTGATGAGTAAAATACAAGGTCGTGTCAAATTCGTAGGTTCCAGAACATGCCCAGGGTTGCTAAAAATATCGCTTATTAGGCGGCATAATAAATTTAATAATTGTTTCTGACTTTGGTATTAATTAGAGGTGAGACGATTAAATTGAATAAAAACCAAAATACTGCTTACGCAGGCACTCATTTCATATCCTGTAATTAATACAAATTAAATTAAAATTGAACAATTATAAATGTTTAATAAGTTTTAAACTTCTCAAACCCAATTTTTGCAATCCTCCTTTTTCAGTAGCAAAAAAAAAAAGGTTAGCTTCGTGCTTTCGTAAAGTAAACGTCGTGTTAATTTAATTGTCAGGTCCTCTGACTTTTGTTTGCACGATAAAAGATAATGCTACACTCGCGATCGCCACATTTCATTAAATAAAGTACGTTATAATTTACGAAATTAGAAATGATTTCATAGCTGCCGAGTCATCGGCAAAAAGTGACACGTTCTCGGAAAGTTTTCTATAAGCTTATTATTTCAGTAATTGACATAATGACTACTTTTACTGCAAAAAATATATGTATTCACCAAGCGGCACATCAAGCAAACGAGTGACATCGAGGAGGAGTTGTGAAAAAAGAGCAAAGTCAAGCCCTGTCAATTGAAACTCGGCTCTTTGCGCGTATAGAATTTTATTTTTTTATACTTATCGTTTTGAAAATTTATGTGCTTTCATCGTATGGGATGTTTATTCACTTCGGTGTCGCGTTATAAAGTCATTTTTGCAATCAATACCGCACGGTGAAATAAATAATGCGGGAATAAATTGCGTGTCACGTTTGTTTCAAAGAAGAGGTTCATTATAACAACGCTTATTACTTTTACGCGGCTTTTTTTGCTGAAAAATTTAACTAGAATATCGCGGATGCAAAAAGCCCATGCAAAGGCACTTTTTATCTTTCGTTGAAAAATTGTATTTGCTCTATATCTGGAGGAGTAATAAAAATAGAATGATAAATGCGGCTTGCAACATTCGCATTTGTAAAAAGGTTTATATTTCACTTGGCACAGAATGAATAGTTAAGTTAAATTTTTATTTTTGATTATTTATTCTGTCATTATGGAAGTACGGCATAATTTCAAATACTCTAAAATATCAAACGAGTGAACATCAAAGAGAATGTTCAATATTGTTGCTAACTACGTAAACTTTTCAAGTTTCATTTGCTTTGACGTTTTAAATTATACAACTTCGTTTTTAATCTGTTCTGGCAGAAAAACTTGATCCTTATACTTTTACGTGAAATATCGTTTTATTACTTTTATTTTTACAAAAAAAAAAAAAAAAAAATTAAAAATTAAAATAAAATTACATTTCCGAATAATTAAGCATTAATTAATCGCGTAATAACTATTAATTTCAAATACATGTTACTTTTAATATGGTTAATTAATTTTGAATCAATAGAACGATTAGCGAAAACTTCTAGAAGACTGACTTATCAAGAAATAAATTTCAGTCTGCAATAACATATAAGTTTTGCAGATACTTCATAATGACATTGACGCAGAAGAAAATTGAGGTTCAACTCGTGACAAACCAAATCACTTCACCACGACCGAGGAACAGAGAGGAATTTCACAGCGCGAAAAACCGCGACGCGGGACATCATCGCGTCGACGCGCGCAAGAATTTCACGTAAAACCGCGCGCAGATTTGTATAAATGAATACCGGCGAATCTCGTTCGCAGCCGACGGGAAACATCAACGGAGAGCGTCGGTGGTGTGTGCTTTTTCATTTCCTCCGCCGGCAGTCGGGAGATTTCAACACTTTTTTTTTAGGATTACGGCTCGCGCGCCGAGCTGAAATGGAGAGGATGCATTAGGCTGCCCTCTTTTTTTTTTTTTTAATAACACTGACGTTTTGCATTTTTACATTTGGGCGGCCGGATAAAAGTGATGGGATAGTTTTACGCGCTTGAAAGTGTTATGAGGAAGTTTAAAGTTACATAAAATAATGATATATCCTCGGTTTATTATTAAAAAGGCTTGGAAATGAATCGTTTTAGTATACTTTAACCCACTTATGAAGAATATTACTACTCATAAATTGCAAGCTTTTTATTAAACAATTCATTTGTAAGAATGAAAAGATTAACATTTTTTTTAACTTTTGCTTTTTCTTTTATAAAAATTTAAATTCTACAAATTCAAGACAATTTCTCTTATCAATGTCACTCGAAATAATTATTACAATTTTCAAACAGCATTTTTCGTCGAATGCGCAGAAAAAATGTTCTTACCAAACCTTTACAAGAGTAAGAATGAAAATATCCGTCAAAATTTAGGTCAGACACGAGACGACGAAGGTCGGTCTTTTATTTTCCGAGCGTCACTTCATTAGCCTGCCTAAAAGGAGTCTGGTTAAACAGTGGCTCGCTCTCGGCGAGCGACTAAACGTCGTTACCCCCGGCCGCAAGTTCAATTAAAATTAGGTGGCTTACGGGCGCATTTACGGGGGTGTCGAGTTCGCTTTCGTTTAATGCGTTTTGTATCCATTAGAACGATGAAATTACGAGGGAGGCTTCTATCTTGTACGAAATTTAATATTATTTCGCTGGGTATATCGAAGGGTTACTTGTGGAAGATTGATCTTTGCTCGTAAAAGGGTAGAGTTGTTGACAGGCTCGCGATATTGTTTCACGTAGCAAACAGAGGGATCGAAGCGATGATACTGAAACCGTTCAAACTAATTTTATTAAGTAGATTTTAAATGCTTTTTTTTTTAATTAGATAAACTTTGTAAATGCTGACTGATTTAATAAGACACTGTAATGTGTTTATACTTCTAACTCGAAATTTAAAACCTTCAGAGTGAATGCTAGTACATTATAAAAGAAAAAGTATTTTCAGCATCGTAATACGTCGCAACAACTTTCAACCGCAAACACCGGCCGTCCATTTCGAAGTCGCACGTCGAGCGCTTCGATCACAATCGAGCACTGTCAGTCGGCGTTCCGCGTTCTCGGCCGATATCGAGGCATCGCCGGTAACTGGATCAGGCGTCCCAAATGACGATTTCGCGAAAGCTACGTGCGGTCGTGTCGGCTCGCGCACCGACGACAAGGGATTAGCGTATTGCGCGTTAGTCCCGAAAGACCGCCTATGCAGACAATATGCTGGACGCGCGTCGCGACGCGCTGAATTTTAATGCGAAAAACGTGTACACCGGCTGAAAGTGCAAGCTGAGCTTTTTGGAATGGGGATTGGAGGGGGGTTTAGTCTTAGTTGTTGGAGTTTGAAGGAGTTGAAGCTGTGGGATGGTCGCTTTCGAACTTCCGTCATTCTGGAATTATGATTGTCTGGCAGCTCGATAGCTGATGGAAAGTACTCAGGGTATGTGCCAGCTGAAAACTCGCTAAAATTTTCAGTGGAGAAGCAGTGAGTTTGCCGAGTCTTATAAGCTGTTTAATCAATTGATTTTGTTTCTTAGACGCACGTTTATGAAAGTTCAAAGAATAAAAGCTACGAATTCATTGTTAATTGTTCAAAGCACGAATGGCCTTTAACGAAAACAATTGCGTAATATCTCGAAATAGAATAAACAGAATATCGACACCACTGAACAGTTTGTCATTATTTATTTCTTGCAATCTTGAGTGAATGATACATAAATTTTCATAATATGAAACCAGATTTTATGCATTACGCTTAATGTAATAGGTTTAAAGAAGTAGGCACTACACGGAAAAAAATTTGGTATTATTTGCACTCGGAAAATTTGTAGTGCAAGAGTTCAAAGAAAGTTTTGAACTCTCTCAGCACCAAACATAAACCTGTATTACTCAAAAAATAGTGCTCTAGATGTTCAAACAACGTTTGAACGCAGAAATAACTAAATTTAGCGTAACACAGGTTGATATTGGAGGCTATGCGGTTCAGCGCG
>UCOM01001911.1:0-33265 GCA_900474385.1 Ormyrus pomaceus
AAAAATAAAATAATAATAAAAACGCGATAATAATGGAACAATAAATTAGTTAGGAGGAAGCTAACTGCCAATGACTTCGCAGCGGTTTTTTCTGTTTAGAGCGATCGCACCTCTTGACGCAAAAGTCGAAAATTACAAAATTATAATCGTAAAAGTGATCGACCCGTGCATGGAGAATTGCAAATTTGTAGATATATTAAAATACTTCCATTTACTTATGGATTATCTTGTCTACGCGAGAGAAATACACAAGGACTATTTAATCGCGGTAGACATGACGGATGTCACGGAAGCCCACGTCGCTGATGTAAAGGACGAGGATATTAGAAGCTGCTTTTCTTACATCATTATAGTCATAAAGGTGATCGACTCGTGCATGGAGAATTACAAATTCGTCAATATATTAAAATACTCCACTTAGTTATGGACTATCTCGTCTACGCCAAAGAAATAGACAAGGGCTACTTTATCGCGATAGCCATGACAGAGGTCACGGAAGCTGCCCACGTCGCTGAAGCAAAGGATTAAATTCTATTACATAATTCGTACAAAATTTTTGTACAAAAATATAATAAATATGCACCCTGACGCTACAGTGAGGCTCTCTCAATTGCGGAGTGTTCATTAAATTCTAAAATTGACATAGAAAAATAAAATAATAATACAAAAATAAATAATTAATTAAATATAGGATATAATGTTTTTGAAATCGATTGTTTTTAATGAATTTCGGAGATAATATTGGAACGATATATTAGTTAGGAGGAAGCTAAGTGCCAATGAATTGGCAGCGGTTTTTTTTTAATCTATAGGATTTGATCTCACCTTTCGAATGCCATTAGTTAAAATATTATACGGTCAATAGTTCAGAAGTTATACGTGATTAAACAAAAATCGATTTTTCTAAAAGAGCATATTACTATTGAAAAATCGAGCGTTAGGCCGAACGGACGCGGCTTCCTTCATAGAATAGAAAACATTAAAAATCTACTTTGAAAAATGAAAAAAAAAAAACGGATGCCTCATTTGTCGTGTAGATCAACTGGAAAATTTGTTGGACTACATTTTTTGCGGTCGGACTTAGATTTTTTCTGACATGTTGGACTTAGTTTTTTCGTTACATGAGATTTTGGCATGAGATCTCAGATGAGATCTCAGCTAATTAACTATTAACTTTGTGATGTTCAAACGAACATCATAAATTAAATTTTAATATAATGTATTTCACTCGAGAAACCAAAGGAAGCTACGCGGGAAGTAGTCGCGGTAAGTCGCAACCTCGCCTTGAATTGGTGTCGCAAATCGGGAGTGTCGGGGTTGTATCCGCGTGTCGCGTTCGGTCGGGGTATCCCGGCCCCGGTAATTCCGTTCGGCCGGCCTCCCCAGAGACGGACTCTCTGGGCCGTATAAACTTAAAAATAATAGTTCCGTTGTCGGGAAGGCGGTGCGGCGTCGCACCTTTTTACGACGTTACAACTTTAATTATAATAAAAGGGTTAATATTAAAATTATTAATTTAATTTAATTTGATTTTCAGACTATGCCAGAAGTTAATCCGGCCGAGCCACGAGAAGGTGACGTGGCTCCACAATCTCCTGGCAATAGCCAAACAATGAGCGGGAGGCCGCTCGAAATCAGGCGCAAGGGGTCGGGCCGATTTGGAATAGTCGGCTTTTTAAATGCGCCGAATATAAACCATGATTTTGGGGTTAGATAGGCGTCGTAACAGATAGTTGCTAGGCCTGTCGGACTCGGGGGGGCTCGCGATACTTATGCGCTCCAGGCGGCTAGTCTGACTGCGGGCGCGGCGCGCAACGGGTAGCCGCCTGGTGGTGGCGCTCGGAACTAGCCGCTCGCTAGTTTGCTCGCGGGAGTGAGCTATCGTTACACAGACAAAGTAGACATAGGAAATAGAATAGATAAAATGGAAATGAATAATAAAAAAGATAGCGATGATGGTGAAGAAAATGAAGACTGAATTCATATTAGAAGATACGATCGCAGATGCTGAAAAACTCAGTAAAATGCACGCCATCGAAGAATGAAAAAACTGTTCCGCCTAATTGTCAAGAACGCCGAGAAGAGTATAGTTAATAACTATATCGAGTCCGAGAAGAACGATAACCGAATAAATTTAATTGTATAAATGCTATATACACAGTGTATCAGAACCATCGTATAATTTCCATACGAATGGATAGAGGGGGAAATTCTAAGGTATATGTATATCCATAATTTTTCGATCTAGCGGCTACGTCTAGAGATATGAGCAATTGAAAATCAGAGGATTTGACGAATGACCGGGCGGCTATCAGAGAAAGCGACCGGCGGCATCTGATCTAAAGTATATGAGTAATTCCGTAAACTATCATCGGTACAATAGGTTCGGTACAATAGATTCTCATAAGTGCAAAATTCTTAAATAGAGTTAAAAGGTACCAGTTATTGGTGTGTATTCATTTTTTATACTTCAAAGTCTGCTTATAAATTATTAATGTATTTGAGTTCTTTGTAGGTATTGATGAAAAAGTGATTTTTGGGAAACAGGGAAATATCTCAGAAATAAAAAGTGATGTCGCAATAGCTTTTTTTTCTTATACATCTTATGTTTATATCTATAATTTTGTAAATATTCAAATATTTTTTTTGTTCTTATTACGTACTAATAAACGCTTCTCGGTTATTTGTCAACATTCATGAAATTATTGATTCAGCCAGTAACGTAATGAGCTAGTAACGTAATCGAAGTCGCAGCCGATGTTGGTATTGCTATACATGCAGCTGCGACGGTAAAAGTAGACGTTGACGTCAAATCACTAAAGTCTCCATTTTCATGATACGAACTGTCGTGATGATCTTTTGAAATATCTACATTAATCCCAGACTACATTAATTGCTTCTACAATTAGATACTGTAGTAGTTTTTTTTAAGATGTTTTCAAAGTTTTATCATTTATTTTACGGATAAAGTTTTATTGGTGAAGTAGTTTAATAGAAGTGGCATTACGGTGACTTTTGGAAAAATAAACAATGAATCGTGGATTAATCGATTTCTTTTATGACAGATACTACAAGTTAGGAATTTTTGTCGATATACGATGCAACGACACTATAGGTGTTGCGCTTGCATTTCTTCAGATAAATCAATATGGATAATAAAATATTTCCACCAGTGATTGCTATCCAGTTTAATATAGAATGTTATTTTTAACTGATTTTCTCTATTAAATAATTATAAAGGCAGATTTTCTTTTTATCCGAAAAAACTTATAAAATTACTTTTAAATGTGGATAAATTGTAATTCAGTTTAAAAACTAATTCTCTTATTCACGTAGTACAACAGTAATTCTGACCTTAAAGGATGAAGTTGAAGTTTTAAAAAATTAATCGGCTGCTCTCTACTTTTATTTTTAATTAAAACTCAGAAAGTATCATATCATATTATGGTAAATACGAATATTTTCAAAAATAAATAAAAAAGGTGCGCAAATATTGCGTGGAAACAATCGTAAGGCTACTTTTAAATGCATAGGCTGGCAAGGCAATATGACGAGTTACACCACTGGTTGATGACGTCCCTGCGCATGAATGACGCTCTGCAAGTGATCAGCGATGACGCGTTCGACCCGTCAACGGACTTGGCTGTGGCCGTGCCGTTGGGTAACGACAAGGAGAGGGCTTTGACCTGTACGACGTTTACAACCCGCTGAAAACGCGGGGCGGCAAATTAAACGTCACCTTTTTGGCCGCCTGGAAAAAGAGCGACGGACTCGTCTTGTTGACGCAGAGCAAATAAGACAGGAGATCGAATCTGCACGGCCTCGCCTGGAAGATATCCTTCTTCGGCGTGAGTATATTATTGGATATTTAAATTCTGCTGGGTCTTGATATCCGAGGAATTACATGATATGTTTGTATTTATATTCAGTTTCTGGTAATACTGTAGAGATGATTTGATAGATCTAATTCGCGTTAAGGGTCTTTTAATGTTCTTATTTAGTTACATCTAAAAGAAGTAATAAAAAGTTGCAGAAATGCCTAATACTTTCCTAGGAGATATCATCCTCACTTCGACTTACAGAGTAAATATCGATCACTTAATGTGACACTGGAAGATTATTTTCAAGATTTTGAAAACAAATTTGGTTATAGTATGCTCAGGCATGTTGTTGAAATGCATAATATTACGTAAGTGTATTTATTAGTAATCATTATTATTATTATTATTTCGTTAAATTGTATAATTATTTAATAGGATGACTTAGGGAGATGACTTAGAAGATACGCAAGGTGGAAGAAGATCGATAGAAACGGTCCTCTTACGAAGCCTTTGCTATTCGAAGAATATCTTTGGTAATAAATTAAAGATATTAAGATACGTCCTATGCAGCCCTGCCTTTTAGGCAGGTAGGATCATTGTTTAATTTATTAAATGCGACAAAAGTAAAATTTTGAACATTCGTTTTAGAACATATTCTTCTTGTTTCGAAGCCCACAATTGAAAGACTTCAAAGTTAAAGAAATTTTATAACCATTAGCACCCAATATTTGGTACTTATGTAGTATTATGTCTTAGATAGATCTTATTATATAGTTTTGGCTATAAATTTTCGTTCCGAGCATATGGATAGCACATTTATTTGTTACTCTAATACTTTTATAATTACTATCCGTTGTTTATACCAAAAAGGTAAAAGATTTACATTATTAATATATTTATCGTCAAAAGTAAGTGCAAGATATAAACATTTTACATAATTGTTCAAACTACAAATGAGGTAGGTCATGACGTCTCCTATGTATAATTTTGACTACAAGTCAGTTACGTAAGAGCTCCACAAATATTGAATGTGTAAATTGCGTTTATATACTCGTTGCAGGTAAACATGAATGTATGCGACGATGTTAAGTAAATTATAACATTAAACTTGCTGTTATCACAGACAAAAGGAGTATTTAAGAGCTGTTGTTGCTGTGAAACCGCAAGCACGGATTGAATACACTAATCTTTTGTCATTTTTTGAATATTCAGAAATAACGTTGAGTATTTCAATAATTTTTAATCTAACTAATTAATCAAATCTTGGAATTTTTATTTTCCAACAAAATTATAAAATTATGCTATCGATACTCCGAAGGAATACTAATTTACAATTTATTCAACACCAAAAGACAAGACAGCACTTCGTGATCACCCCATAGACTTAGACATCAAGAATAAATCATAAGCCTTAAGAGCACAAAAGCAGTCTTGAGTGATGCTGTATTGCATTATAATGCAGTATAATGCACAGCTCTCAATCAGTTCAGCGAACAAAAAAAGAGACCAAAAACTAGTCGGTTGGTAGGGGCAGATGGACGCGAGGAGATATGAGATTATGGCTCGTCACGGTGAATCTATTGATCTTTCATTATTCGTAAGTAAATAATAGAGATGGTGACTTTATCTTGGATTATTTTGCTTTTCTCCGATGATCGAAAGATTTTAATTATTTGAAAACCCCGTGGAAAAGAAAAGATATCATTTGTATACATTTTTATAAATACTGTTTAAGGATTTTTCAAATTTGATGCTTATGAATTCCCACTTCCTAAAGTAACTTATTGCTGATCATCGATGCGGCACTGGTAGTTGTGTTATTAATAGCTAAAATTATTGTTTCTTAGCAACAATCTCAAAAGAGGTAACTATACATATATAACAGTAAAAAATATACATTACAATAATAATTATTTTTTTATAATCTTATTTGTCTATCTGACTGGAGTGAGATCACAGTGAAATAAATAAGACAATTTATTTCATTACATAAAGTTCCTCCGCGACTGACATGCTCTTCAGACACAAAATCAACGTATATTTGTCAAAAACTTACTATCAGTCTCTGAGTTTTTTTCTTTCTTTTTCTCTTATACAGAGACAGCTGCGATATAGTCTACGATAATATGTATTTAAAAATTGATTCGGAGAGATCGGGGAATAACAGCATCAAATAATAAACTGAACCAAGTGAAAAATAGATTTCATACAATAATCGTTGTAAAATAGTTTTCCAAAATATAAACTAGGTTTTCAGGATTCAGTAATTTTTTGATGTTTTAATTATGTAAATATTAGTGTATAAAATTAAATTTTGGAGACTTATTATTATTATTATTCTATCTTTATACATATCTTTTACAGTACATTACATTTTATTACAGTACATATGTTATTACTTATATTATAATAAATACAGTAATTAATGGATTTAATTTAAACTTTTTACGTTAGCTCTTGTAAAATTGATCATCGTGGACTTTAGTCGTTTATATACATATTAATTGAAAAGCAAGATTTCTTTGTTCGAACATTTTGAAATTGATCTCTGTTACATAATTCGAAATAAAAATTGAACTATAGCTCTTTTATTGAAGACTGCGTGTGACACACCTCCAGGTCACGGGACTTGATAAAATTCTGGGTAGTGATGAAACAAATATCTCATGTTAAGAACTATTTGCAAAATAATTTCAAAGACTTATTGTGCTAATATGTGTTGATATAAGTTTAAAAAAAAACGACAGAAAATTAATTGACAATATAAGTACGTATTTGTTTCTATGGATTTTACTACTTTATATTGTGTAATATTTAAGCAAATTAGTATTCGACTGCAATTATACTTTTAGAATATAACCGAAGAAAAGTATTGATTTCTATTAATAATGATAAGGAATGTAATCAAGAATTTTGATTAAAAAATGTGACACTTTCATCTCTCAGTTTTCAGTTTTGGAAGATTATCAGAGTACAGGATTAAAAGTGGGCAGTTGAACAGATTAACGGAGAAGAAACCACATTACCGTCAACATATTTTAAGGGCATCTCGAAATGTGCTCTCGAAATTTGAATTTTTAATTACTAGAATAATAACAGGAAGTAAAACTATTATGAAATAAGCGTTTATAATTGAATTTAAATCAATTTTTTAGAGTAACGAGAAATGGTCTGAGAAGACAGGTCACCAAATTTTTTATCAACAGGAGAGAAGAAATATATTTAAAAAATTATTCATATTGATATTTTTATACATTTCTTAGACGTTTTTTTATTATTAAATGAAAAATCACGAAATAGGTTTCATTCGTAGAGGCATATCGAATACTTAGATTTGCACAAAAACGTATAAGTCACGCGATATTATTGACAGTCATTATTTTCTTCTTGTGTTCTTTAAGATATTTACAAATAATGCACAGTTGCTTTCTTCGTCGAGTCAGACAAATGCAAAGTATATGAAATGCGCAAGCTTTGGTAATGCGCTGAGATTCAAATACACGTTAGTGCTGCAAAGTGAGTGTCTTCTAGAACATCGGCAACAATGCTTTTTTGATTATTATAATTTCAGAAAAACCGTTATGTATTGCAAGATTTTCGTGTCTCAGGTAACTTTTTAATTTTAATAAAGTTATTTTTGTATTTAAGTATGTACTTAATGTTAATGAATATTAATGAAGTTTTTAAAACACATTTTTTTTATTTGATAGATGTTTCTATAGTTAGAAAACTGAATAAAATTAATATTAAAGTTATATGTTGCATTAATTAAATAACGACCCATTATTACAGTTATATGAAATGATTTATTAAAGAATCCATAAATACTTCTTGCTTCAAATTTACGTATTTTTAGAATTCACGTTGAATTGCGTTGCTGGCGATTTTTAGAAACAAATTTACAAGATGCGAACTGGTCGACCATTAATCTTTTGGAATATCGACTTAGTGGTCGCTATCGAGTCACTATTATTTTATGGCCACTATCAGCTCTAGAATATCGACAATCCTATAAAGGCTGTGGTAGGCTTAAAATGACATTGTTACGCTACTGGAATTTAAAAGCCCGTCTAAAGATTTGCAGTTAAAACTTGCCAGGAGATCGAATTTGTACACTGCATGTTTTTGAGTAGGTTTCATGATAATATTTTTTAAATTTAATTCAAATGTATAGAACACATAGTGCATTTCAAAAAAATATGACGCTGGAAGATATTCATAAAATTAATTTTTATGAATTCGAGGAAAATTTGGAAAAGTGGAAATCGGATGCTGAAATTGGTCCAATTTTAAAACCTTGAATAATAACGTTATTGTCATTAGTGAAGTTTGGTATTATGGATTTACCAAGGTTTTACGTGACTAAATGTATCCTTACGGTCGTTTCAGTAAAAAAATTAATCACGGCCTTATACTTCAACTTCTTCATTAAATCACCCAAATCAAACCCACTTCCATAATTTCACGCTTAATTCTCCCTCCTCTCCTACACAGAGAGAAATGTTCTAATAAAAATTATAATACCTTTTAGTAATGCGGGGACAAACTTGTATTACCCTAAAAAATGACTATATTACTATATTAAAATTTAATAGAACTTTATTAATTTTTACTACAATTCTATTAAATTCTAGCAACAGTATAGCAATTTTTTAGGATAATGCAAGTTTGTCCCCGCATTGCCAAAAGATATAGTAATTTTTACCGAAAATTTTTTCTGAGTGTATCGTTGCGACAGGAAAGCAAACGGGAGAAGCAGTCACTTCGCACGAAGAGTCGGCTGATCACACCCGGGGAACGAGCGTTTCATGGACCCGCAAAAAGGGGGGGGATGCAGCCGGCGCGGAAGGTCGGCCGCGACTGTCGCACGCACACCCACACGTTCTCCAAACGCACGTGCACCGGGTGTTCAACGAGGACCAGATCTGCCAGCTCGCCGAAGTCTGTCTCGAGCGACTAAACTACTCGAACTCCACTGCGGGCGTTACCTGCAACAGCACCTTCGAGAAACTCATCAAGATTATGGGTAAAGGTTCTGATAGAAGCTTATTTAAATGTGGGAGCTTCGTTCGGCCTGTAGGAAATGTACCCAGTAAGACAGTAAGTATGTGGAAGCGCTTTTATCAACGATTTAAAAGAAAGGGTTGAATATCGCTAAATGCAATTAATATCGTTAAATTATTTTATGTCGGTTAAAATTACTCTCTTTTAATTTTTTCGCTTTTGCTATTGATATTTATGCCAACTTAATTTTTATATAAATAGTTATATTTGATAAACAATTTTAGCTTCGCAAAGCTAATTAGAAGTCAGAATTTGATATCGTGAAAAGCAGAAACTACGATGTTGGCAAAACATTTTGAGTATATCTCGTGTTTATATCAGCGAATTTGCGCCTCGTTTATTTATTTTAATCGTCGGCATGATATTTGTTGCATTTGTATGCACAATCGAAATTATTGTTAATTTGAGCCATCATGAGTCTTCCAAATTTTGTAAACAAAATAATAAAGTATTTTACTGTGTGGAATAAGCCAATACATTGTTGTTAATAAAGAATTGATTAATCTACGTAACAACAATTATTTCTTAAAGTACCTATGGTGAAACATTAAAAATATATTAATTTTGGGTTTTAAGGTAAAATGTCAAGATATAAAAAAAAATTTGTAAAATTATTAAATTTATTTTTTTTCCTTACATTACGTACTTTCGAGTTTAATTTTGAAGCACTTGATTCATCTGATGTATGACATTGTCTATTATTCAATCATGCTTCGACGTAGTCAATATTTCTAATAGTTTCATGAATACGTAAACTATAACTTCGGAAGAAATAAGTAATAAACGGATACAAACACGCAACGTTATGGACTACTGTGAATTGCTTAGGATGCTTGCCTATAATCTATTGTGTTTTGTAGTAAAAAAATATTACATCACCGAATATTGACATTAAATTAATATTTTATACGCTTTCAAAAATATTATTTATCGCTTTTTCCTCGTTCATAAAGAATTAACAGTTACAGTTTCAGAAGTTGTTCGCGATGAGACTAAAACTTTCATTTCTGTTCTACGTATTTGCAAAAATATACGGTAGCGATCCGAATGATTTCATCATCGATTACTTTGTTTACAAGAATGTGCCTACTGTCGTAGGATTTTCTTGCGAAGATGATCAAGGTAATAGTGAGCAATAACGCGAATAATCTATTTTTAAAAAAAACGCCTCTTTTCACGTTCAATTATATTTTGCAGATAATATAGCACTGATCAAACGTTTCAATAAAATTGGTATTAAGGCCACTTTTTTGAAGTTAAATATTGATTCTCCAATACACTATATGATGTATACGAAATATTGGAAGCTCGGTATTTATCTCGATATGCGTTGTATGGACAATGACACTGTCACTTGGTTATTTTCAGAGGTAAATTAGTATTTAATAACATTTTTTTCTTGATTATTTAATTTAACAAGTAGTAACGCTGAATCTTATATTCAGTTTGCAAAGTTGCCTAAATATTATGTTTATGGTACACATCAATGAATTGTTTGCATTATTTCACAAAAGTGATATTCTCCTTTTGTCATCGCCAATTTTTTAAATACAATGACAGAGTACATTTTTCTCAACTTCGCCTCGAAGCAAACTAACCTATTCGTTTCCTATACTAAAGCCTAACAGGCTGCATCAGTTCTTAAATAATAAGAAAAAAAAAAAAAAAATGTTCCAGGCCTCGAACTGGCGGCTGTTCGGCGAGATGCACTGCTGGCTGATGGTAGGCGCGGATCTCGGCGGCGTCACGAGCACGATCGACGACGGGGCGTTCGGCCTGTCGACGGATTTCGTCGTCGCCTTGCCCGCCGCCCCGAGCTCAGCCTACGAACTTCACGACGCCTACAACCCGTGGAAGGACGGGGGCGGCCAATTTAACGTCACTCGCATGGGATCCTGGAGCCCGGCCCAGGGGCTCAACGTCACGCTCACGCAGAGCAAATTCGTCAGGCGGGCCAATTTGTACGGGATCAATATGCGGGCCTCCTTCTTCGGCGTAAGCGTCATTCGTTTTGCGGGACTTTTTTTTTCGTTCGGTTGATGGGGAATGAAATTTTAAATGGGGAAGGGAAGGTTTAAAGTTTGCTGCTTTGTCGAGAAATGTGAAAATAGATTCGGTAATTCTTGAGGAAGGAAGATTAAAGAGTCTGACTAATAGTGGCTGTTACTACTGATTTAAATTTAAATGGATAAATGTTAAAATATGGCAGAACGAAATTGCAATGTATTATTTGACGATGAGAAACGTATCTTTTAGTATTTTCAGGTACCATTTAATTGAATTTAATTATTTAAAAGTTTCATCTTCTAATTAAAATAATTCCGTATAAAAATGCTTTTTCGCTGTGCCTGGAAGCTTATAAATAAATTCAGTTCTTAGACTGCTTTTTTCTGGATGTTTGTGAAATATAAAAAAAAATAGATTATTTATGTAAATATGATTAATTTGCTTATTTTCTAATTTATATTAGAGTAAATATAGACCGAAAATGGTACCTATTGAAGATTATTTGCAAGACTACTCAACTAAATCTAGAGACGGCTTATCAAAATTTGGATACAACATTTTAGTGCATCTTTCCGAAATGTTCAACATTAGGTAAACATAAATATTCAATTTTCACTATATACCGAACGATCAATTCCTGCTATATTGACGCAGCTTCCAATTCGGAGAGGTGCAAACCTGGAGAAAAGGCGATACAGTCGGCCCATTATCGCGCGCATTAAAGCATAATCAAATTCAAATCACCGGCAGCCCCGTTGTCATGACTACCGAAAGACTCGGCCTGATTAAGTTCGTGTACCCAACGTGGCCGTTTCGGTGGGTTCTTATTTTCATGGAATAATTATCAGAATCAAAATGCTCGAATGATAATGAGGAGAATGCACGGAATTTTTTTTAGAACTTGCTTTATATTCCGAAATCCCCAGCCGCAGGATATCAAAATCAACGAAGTCCTGCGTCCGTTTTCGATTGAATCCTGGTATCTGACCTTCATATTTTTGGTGCTTTGCATTGTTGTTTTAGGCTGCACTTTCGGGTTCGAAAGAAAGAGCCTTTCTAGAGGGAAATATTCTAATTCAGCGCTTATTGTTATCGGAGCTTTTTGTCAACAAGGTACTCTAAAATTATGTCAAAAATTAATTGATTCTCGCTTTTTTATACGGTGAGAAAGGCTAATTGTTTAATTGTGAATTCAGAGGATTTCGGATGAAACTAATTTATTTTTAGCTCCTTAACAAAAGGTTTAATAATCAACTGCTTTCAAACAGGTACGAATTTCACCATGGACAGAGAGTCCACTCGCATCGCCTTCATCCACGTAATCCTGTTCTGCTTCCTAATCTACACGTACTACTCCGCGAGCATCGTGTCCGCCCGCTTAAACGAGCCCATCATCAAAATCAACGACTCCCTGAACGAATTGGCGAAAACCGACTTGAGACTGGCCTCCGAGCCGATGATCTACTTCGAGTTCATCACGAAGCGGCTGCCGCCCTGGGAGCGACAGGGCTTCCTGGAGAACCGCTGGATGAGGATCCCGGAGGAGGAGCGCTTCATGTACCCCGAGAAGGCCATGAAGCTCGTGCAGGAGGGCGAACTGGCTTATCATACGCACCCCGACGTAGGATATCCCATCATCGATCGCACCTTCAGCTTCCGCGAGATCTGCGAGCTGATGGAGGTGCACGTCGCTCAGCCCGTCTTTGCTACTATTGCCGTTACGTATAACAGTTCTTTTTTGGAAATGACCAAGGTTGGGTTAGTAGTACTTTTCATCTTTTCCGTTTTATCGGCCTGTTCTATATGCGAATCTCGGAAAGATTATTATTTGGAAAAAAGTATGTTATTTGTAAAGTAGATTTAAAATGTGAAAAATATTGTCATAAAGGCACAAGATTGGATATGTGTGTAACAAAAATCAAGATTTTGTATTAATGTATTGAATGTTTAAATATTAACAAGTACATTGTTCAAGATTTTAATAGAGCATTATTACATGAAAGTGAAAATAATCATTTCTTTTATTGCTTTCAAAATGGATTTAAAACATCGTATAAATATTTTTTACAGGTTTGCAAGAATGTCAGAAGTGGGAATTAGACATCGACAGGTGACGAGATGGACCTCGAGTAGACCTCGTTGTCGAAATGACGTTATCAACGTATCGAGTACTGACATATATGAATTTGCGCCGCATCTGATCATTTTATTTATAGGCATGGTATTTGCTGCTGTTATATTAATTTTTGAGAAATTTATTGACAACTACAGTAATAACAAAAAGTATCATTGTTATTGTACGCTCTTTATTCAAGAGTCATTTCGGGGTTTGATAGTAATTTAATTTATTTACACAATATTATTTTGTCAATTTAATTTTCATTTTAAAAATTGCTAAATTGTATTTGTTGATTTATATCAACACAAAATGGCTCTTGCTTTAAAATACTTGATTGCTCATTCGTTCAATATTTAACATTAAAATAATTTTCAGATTCGACAAAAGGTCACCCTCAAAAGTTCTGTCATTTGCGGACCTAATATGCAAAATGAAGTAAATGGGATATATTTATTTATTTGTTTCTAAATAATAAAACGTTTACATAAACTGTTTAAATACCAAAGATATTTTTATAAAATTTTAACATTTTTTTGAGGATTCAAAAAAAATGCTATTGGTCCTGCTGTCTACGTATTTATTTATTAATAAAAAACGACGTTTGGGCTACCTGGTAGTCCTCTTTAGGTTAAATCTATCGTGAGAATAGTCACTAGTCAATGTTAACTTTTTAAAAAAGGAAAAATAAAATCTACAACATTTATACCACGAAAGAATTTGTTGTTATTTTTAGAAATAGTGGCTAAAAGTTAATTACCGTTAATTTAATCAGTTAAATAATATTTAACAATTACATTAATTTATCTGCGTTTATTTTTGCAAAAAGCAAAAAATTGCATTTTTGAAGCGTGTCAAAGCCATCGCAATCGAAAATAAACTGAAGCTTTAATTTATACATATTGTTTGGTTATTTTAATCTTAATTTCATTTATTCCACCAGAAAAATTGATAAAAATAAATCTTACAGAAGTTCAATTATCTGTCTATAGGTCGGGCACAATTTCGGAACTTACTTACATACTAATTGTAAGATGTAATATTATATAAAGATTTCAAAGATCAACAGAGGCCCAATTAAGATTTTTACAATATTTTAATAATTCAATGAAAAAAGTTGATGAGGCGGTCATCGAGTAAACCTCGTATAAATTAGATAAATAAATAAGTATAAATAGATATAAATGATTGTATTATGTAAATAAGTTTAAAAAATTTGATATGTTTTAATAATTTTCTTATTGGTAGTTAATTAATCTACTGAAAAACATTAAGTTGTTTCTTAAATTTTATTATCCTGTTAGAAAACAATATAACAGCCATTAATAAATCATGTAAAGCTTTCGTGTAACATGTTACAGTAATCAGTTTCAAAATTTCCTGAACAAATATCAAAAACAAGCTACATGGATTAGCGAAATTCGCGCGATGGATCAATTGTCATAAATTGATAAACGTATTATCGCGGCCTGTAGTCAAAAAGTCTATATTACTTCCTGACCTAATATCCATCAATGCCTACATTATTAAGCATAGAAAAGTATCACATTATATTTTAACTCAAGCAATCATCCGTAACAAGAGCTCACATAATTTATAATAATATTAGTCTGCATTCGCAATCAATGCAACACGTCTTTCAATGACTGCGTTTCGGAAAACCACATATCGATAATATTCGCTATACTTTCGGGCTAATTGATTTACGATAAAAATATACAACAACGGGGTAACTTATACGCTAAAGAAGATTTTGGCTGTGTTTTGTAAAATGAATACTGAAATTGCAGTATCATTTTCCTTTTTGGTATCTGTTTTCGCAAATGTTGAAAATGATTTTATTGCCGATTACTTTCGCCACAAGAAGCCGCAGAGTGTTGTGGGATATTCTTGTAATGACCCAGAAGGTAATTATTAATCATCTAATAACTTCAAACAACAAAATACTGGGACATCTTAGTTTTAAATCATTTAAAATTTCAGTTGATTTAGAGTTGATTAAAAGTTTAAATCAAATGGGTATATCAGCATCGATGAGCAAATTAAAGTATGAATACCATATAAATCGATTTGCCTACACAAATTACTGGAAAATAGGAATTTTCCTTGATCTTCGATGTCATACTACAGATATTGCCATCTCTATTTTCTCCGATGTAAGTTGTAACATTGTAAAAAATTTCTAAAGAAAAAAGCAACAATTGTTCTGATCGGACGATTGGCAAAATGTCTTAGCAACCAACGCCATCTAACAATGGCAGAGAATCGAATCGAATCGAAAGATAAATCTTTGCGAAATTATTTTTGAAGGCCTTAGGGAACCTAAAGTCGAGAAACTCAAGCAAATTCTCCTCATTGGAGTATAAATGTTGATACTGTAGATATAGGATTCTGTTGTTATGAGCCTCCAATTCGTTACTTTTCAAATCAGCATTTTGTAAATCACCCAATCTTAACAATATTGGTTCATTTGCTAATGAGTAGATCCTCTTGTAGGCTGCAGATTACAGGATGTACGATGAGCTACATTGTTGGCTAGTGTTAGGCTCGAATATAGATTACGTCACCAGCATAGTCAACGACACGGCTTTCGGTTTGTCTACGGATTTTGCGATCGCTATACCTCCTTCCGTTGTGTCGGTAAGTATTCAAGCGCCGCTTCTGCGTAAGTAGATATAATTCTGTTCGTTTTCGCAGCTGAATGATGATTATAAACTATACGACGCTTATAATATTTGGAAAGAGCGTGGGGCGGCATTGAACGTAACGTTTTTAGGAACGTGGAGCGAAGGAGGATCGTTGAATGTAACTTTAAAGCAGGATAAATTCCCGAGGCGAGCTAACATGCACGGTTTGACTGTCAAAGCATCATTCTTTCCGGTGAGAACAAAAGAACAATTTTTCCGGAATTTTTTCAATTCCAATTCTAGAGTTTATATTGTATTTATTCTAATGGCCGAAATTTCTCTGAAATCTCACTGAAGCCTTCTTTTTGTATATTACGCTTATGCAAATCAATTGTTTTATCACACTTAACTTGTCAATCTACTATTTGGTATCTGCTATTTCAATCTCATTTAAGATTGCTTGAATATATTTTACGTAGGTTACTGAGAATGCTAGCATACAAATGTAATCAACCAATGCAGTTGATGTATCATGACTACTCTTAATTAATGATTAAATTTGATCTAGTCAATTTTTACAATAATATCCTGATGAAGACTGGTTACGGATTTTTTTATTCATTTTATTTTATTCACCAGTTTTCTGACTGAGAAGTGCTTGAAATCCAATGCGTTGGTTTATTTAACCGTATTATTTTGAACTTAATTTCAATTTAGTTGTTATATCACATTCGAGGTATTGTCGGATATTTTGAAAGGACTAACATTCATTTGTATCTCAATAAACAATCCAAAAATATGGTTGTTACAATAATTTTTGATTAATATTGTTATGATAATTACATTTAAAGAGTAAATACAAGTCTCCGCAAACGCCACTTCATGAATACTTGACGGATTTTGCAACTGTACCGAAAGATGGGTTGTCTAAATTTGGATTCATTGTTATTACTCACCTTTCCGAAATGTATAATTTTTCGTAAGTATAAATGAAACTTTGTACAAAAATTGTTTTAATTCTTTAATAAAAATGTTGATAAGGTTACAGTGTGGTGAAACTGCTAAATGGGAAGTTGGAGATACAGTCGGGCCTGTAATTCGTGCTTTATTGCAAAAAGAGATTGATCTTTCTGGAAGTCCCGCAACAATGAACACTAAAAGAACTTATCTGGTAAAATACGTACATCAATCATGGCCTTTTAGGTAAAAATACTTTTATTAATAAACAGGTAGAAAATACAAAAATCGCAAGCTTAATTGTTTAAAGTTATGAAACGTTAAAAAACTTGTGCATCATTAATAGAAGGTTCAATTTCTCGATATTTCTTTTTATAATAGTAACGTAATGAATACAAAAGGAACAAAAAATAAAAATAGCTTTTTCAATCTTTTGCGATTATGAACTTCCACAATTTATCATTTTCCCGACTGAAGGAAGACATTTTCAGAACTTGCTTCATTTTTCGGAACCCACAACCCAAGACAATAAAAGTCAACGAAATATTGGGCCCTGTTGAAATAGATGTTTGGTACTTAACTGGCATACTTTTCATTTTGTGTTTGTGGATTATGGCATTAGTTTTTCGTTACGAAAATAATAAAAATTCATACATGAGATATTCAGATTCTTTCATTGTTATATGTGGTGCCGTTTGCCAACAAGGTAAGACGTTTACTTTTTATTTCGATTTTCTCAACGTGTTATAAAAAAATACTTAAATATTTTCTTTAGGAACTGACCTAAAAATGAATCACATCTCAACTCGTATGGCTTTTCTTTTTATAATGATTTTTAGTCTTCTTTTTTACAATTATTATTCGGCTAGTGTGGTCTCAACCCGCTTAAGCGAACCGATTATTAAAATCAATGACTCCTTAAATGAGCTTTCAAAACTGGATTTGAAATTTGCTTCAGAGTGGATGGTGTACTTCGATTTTTTTATGAAAGTAAAGTTTTTTTTTAATAAAGTACTATAATTAATTTATAACAAAAAGTGGCGCTAATTAAATTAAATAGTATTATTATAAATAATGATCGCTCTTAGAGACAAGATTGGGAGACAAAATCATTGTACACAAAGCGTTGGGAGAACATACCAGAAGATGAGAGATTTATGGAGCCGGAAAAGGCGATGCAGCTGGTCAAAGAAGGCGGGTTTGCCTATCACACGCATCCGGACGTCGGTTACCCCTTCATCAACCGGCAGTACGAGAACCGCGAAATCTGCGAGCTCATGGAAGTCAACCTCGTCCAACCGACGTACTCCACCTTCGCTGTTAATTTCAACAGTTCCTTCGCGGAAATGATAAAGATTGGGTAATCTGTTTAGGAATTTAGTAGAGGCTGTCTATTGCAATTTTCCGTTTCGGTTATTTAGGTTGACGAAGATTTCCGAGGTCGGCATAAAGAAGAGGCAGATTAAGCGATGGACTTCGCAGATACCTCATTGTCGCAAGGATGTTTTGACCGCTTCCAGCTTAAACATGTATGAATTCGCGCCGCATTTAATTATTTTGATGATTGGTATGGGGTTTGCAATTGGCATCTGTTTTATCGAAATGGTAATAATTGGACAGTGCACTGGAGGAACGTAAGAGTTTTATTTTAAATAAAAATAATTAATTATTAAATTTGATTTGTCTCATATGTTTAATTTTTTGTTTCGTAGATTGAGAAGGTCTTTGAAATTGATCTTTCAAAACAGAAATAATCAAATATAATTTAAATTGTGTGTTATAACTTAATGGTGTGTTTATACATAAATGTACACAAAGTAATAATTTACTCTATATGTTATACCTGGTTATTAAAAAGCATTTCTGTACGAAGTAAATCGAATACTTTTAATAAAAAATATTTTGTGTAAATTTTCGCTTAATTTTGTGTTGTCAATGTAGCATAAATTGGTAATTGCTTAAAAGGATTTGACAAAATATTTTTTTAATCGTACTATTTCATAAAAAACATTTAAAGTATTACTTAAATAGTTCCATTTTTTTATCAATCTAAACAAATATTTGGACCAACAAATTTGTTTTTTGTACGTAACAACTCATTAATATAAAAATAATGAAAAGAATTATTGAATGATTTTTATGATGCAAATGAGGTAGTTGCATAATTATGTTATAAATATGCTTGTGCTTATAAAGTTAAAATGACAGTGACTTATTGTGTCTAAATAAGCTTTTGAATAATAAAACAATGAAACACGAAAACAACACTACTGAGTATGAGTCACGCGATACTGTGAATGGTATTCTGTTCTTTTTTTGCACTCAATCAGTCTTGCAAATGTAATTTGTTAAAGTTAAAAGGATGCTTTGCGGTACACTCAATCTTTGTTATTTTTTTTATAATTCTATACAATATTTAAGTTCTTCGAATTTGTGTTTAGATGTTTAAGCTTATGATGAAGTTTAAACTTATATTTGCTTGCTCTTTATTTATTAGTACGTACGCCAATATCGAAAATAATTTTATTATCGATTATTTTGGTTACAAAAATGTTCCCGACATCGTTGGATTTTCTTGCAACAGTGATGAAGGTACTTAAGAAAGAGAAAAAATATTTAAAAAATTTAATAGTAGGAAAAGGGAAAGAAAGACGAATTTTAAAATTATCATATATTATTGAGTAAAAACTAGCACAATTATGTCGTTTTTAGATGATTTTATATTATTCAAGTACCTTAATAGCCAAGGAATTCGAGTATCCTTAAATAAATGGAATAATGAATCGAAATTTCACATTATTGCTAGCGCTAAATATTGGAAAGTTGGCGTTTTCCTTGATGTGCGCTGTTATGATATAGATAGTCTAACATCCATGTTTTTTGAGGTAAGAACAATTATTTTTCATTTTTAGCCAAAATAATACTAGTCACTAATTAATCAAAATTTGTTGAGCAATTAGGCAGCAGAGTACAAGATGTTCGGTGAATTGTGCTATTGGCTGGTAATAAGCAATAATGTGTCGGGCGTTTTGGATTTGGTAGATGACCGGAGTTTCGGAATTTCAACAGATTTTGTTGTAACTTCACCATCCGAGGAGGAAGATGAGCATGCACTATACGATGCTTACAGTACCAGAGATCGAGGAGGATCATTGAATGTTACATTTCTTGGCAACTGGAATTTACAAACCGGCTTGAATGTAACCTTAAAACAGGAGAAATTGGCAAGAAGATCAAATTTGCACATGATAACGCTGAAGGCGGTGTTTTTTAAAGTAAGGGCAGTTTTCCTCATTTCGATGCTAATCAGTCCTTCTTCATACTCTTTGCTTTTCTAGTGTGCTTATAAACCAGAAAATGATGATTTGAATGATTATTTGGATGATACCAGTTCTGGAACGAAAGACAGTAGAAACAAATTTGGGTTTAACATTTTGAAACATCTTGCCGAGATGCATAATTTTACGTAAGTTGAGTGGCCTTATAAAACATTTATTCTAATCACACATAATAATCTTTTTCAGTTTGAAAGTTTACGAGGCTCCGAATTGGGAGAAAGGTGATGCTTTAGGTCCAATAGCCAGAGCTTTGTACAATAATGAAGTGGACTTGTCAGGTAGTCCTTTAACAATGAATGTTCAGAGAACGTTTTTCCTTCGATACGTTAATCAGGCTTGGCCTTTTAGGTAAATAAATATTTGAGCAGGAATGCAGTTAGGTTTATTTTTGACTTTCTTTTCTTTTGTAGAACCTGCTTTATATTTCGAAATCCTCAACCAACAACTATCAAAGTAGAAGAAATATTTCGACCGCTTACAAACGATGTATGGTATTTGATGGTCGCATTAGTAATAGTGTCTGTAAAAATATTGTCATCAGTACTGCAGTACGAGGGTGTCCATAATAATGTTTTAAAATTTTCTAACTCGATGTTAATTGTAGTTGGTGCAATTTGTCAACAAGGTAATGAATTAACAATGGGTTAGGCTCGAATAACTGAAATTAATGAAATTTTAATTTTAATTTATTGCCAGGGACGGATATGAAAATGAACAAGATGTCCACTCGCATAGCCTTCTTCTTTATTATGGTATTTAGTATACTCATATACAATTATTACTCGGCTAGTGTGGTTTCAGCTCGATTGGAAGAGCCGATTTTCAAGATTAATGATTCTCTAACTAGGTTTGCAAAACTGAATCTGAAATTTGCATCAGAGTGGATGGCTTACGTAGAATTTTTTATGAAAGTAAGTAGATTTATAATACCGTTTCCTATTTTTGTCATTGCATATCTATTATAAATAATTTTACAAACAATAATTTTTCATAAGTAGAAAAGTTCGGAAAACAATTATTTTCCTAAATCTCCTTAAAATGACTTCATGATTTTTTAGTATCCAGATTGGGAAACAAGGACATTTTACAACACGGTATGGTCGGTGACACCAGAAAATCAGCGATACATGCTCCCTGAACTTGGTTTCCAGTTAGTACAAAAGGGTGGTTTTGCCTATCATACTCACCCGGATGTCGGTTATCCGTACATTGAGAAACATTTTGATAACAGAGAGATCTGTGAATTGATGGAAGTACATGTCGCTCGACCGAGTTTCACCACTTTCGCAGTTACCTTTAATAGTTCAATTATTGAAATAGCGAGGGTTGGGTGAGTATTGCAATTCAAAAGGAGAAAGATTGTCTCTGCAAGATAGCAAAGCAGTCAAATGTTTATCAAGAAAATGATAAATCTTTTTTCTTACTTCTTTCATATCCTTAGTGGTATATGTACCACTCTGACGAGATCTGTGAATCATCACTCGGGGTTCATTTTTGATACCTTCATATCTTAATTATTTACACCCTTGTAATTAACTTCAATGAACTCCTCATACCTTTCTTATCTTATCTTTATCATCTTATGGCGACAAGGTCGGTCCCGGGTGATGACTCATAGGTCTCGCTAAACTGGTATATATATTACTATCCTTTAAAATTAAGATTATCTGAAATTTTTAAAAATGAAATTTATGAGACTTTGATTTTCTTTATTAGGTTAGCGAAGATTTCAGAAGTTGGCCTACGTAATAGACAGGTGACAACATGGCAGTACAGAAAGCCGCAATGTCAAAAAAATATTTTGAGTGCCTCTAGCATAAACATGTACGAGTTTGCATCGCATCTGATTCTTCTTGCAATAGGAATGTTTTTATCGATTTTATTGTTTCTTGTTGAAATATTAGTGATGCATAATTATTTGAATATCAAATTTAAAATAAAAGTAAAAAGACCGAAAAAAGTATTTCTTTGTTGCAATGAAGTTTAACAGTTCAAGATTAGTAGATTAAGTTATTTTTTAAAAAAATTAAATTAATTTATTAAAATTAAATATATATGTATACAATTTTTCTACAGTAAATGGGTTAACAACTGCCAAATCTGTCGTTATTGTATTTATAATTAAATATTTATCAATAAAAGTGTATGAAAAATGCTCTCTTACTGTTATCGTTTATGTATTGATTAATAGTCACCCTTTCATTTCATGGTTAAGAATCTTTGGAATCCCTAAATCTGTCATTTGCTGTAAGTAACAAATAGCTTTTACTCAAAATAATGAATTTAAACGCAAACCATGTACAGCGTAAACGCATACATTTTACAAACACTTTATAAACTAAATATAAGACTAAAGCAAAAATTAAATTATTTTTTAATAAAATTCTAGCATACTAACTATGACAAATAGTAGTCAAATAGTATTTTGGATGACCAAGATAAAGATGAAAAAATATTTTCGGATTCTTTTATAGTGCAGAGAATTTTACATTTTAGATTTAAGAATTAGCACAGCAGTATTGATTTTTTGACTGATTTCGCACAAGCCGAGAAATAAACAGAGCAACTGCGAGAGTACATCCTGTTTATCTCCTGCTCACGAAAAAAAGTAAAGGGCGAGAAGATTTATAATGTGCCCTGCGTCAGTCACTTTATGTGCTCGCGGATGCACGTAGGTAACAGGATTTCCTCGCCTTCCTCCACCCAGGTTTCGCTCTCGAAGCTTACGTAAAAACGCACTTGTAGAAAAGACGAACTGTCGCGACGCGTGACGTGCAACGGAGAAAATTAGCTTCGAGCTGCGTGTGTCGGCGAGAAATGCTAAAGAGAATTGTTTTGCAGGGTTTTAAGTTTTATTTAATGTGCGACAAAAAGATTTAAATGCTAACGAATTTAGAATTATATTTTATTACTTCAGAATTTAAAAGAATCCAATGTTTAATTGTAATTATTTTATTCATTTCATGCATAAAATTAAATAGTTTTCGTATAACAAGGTCGTAAAATTTTGACCTCACATATGTCGTTGTGCAGGTGCTGCGGATTCTGAATTATACATGAGTACAAAGTGATATGCCCGAGTTGTCGATACTATTTTTTGATAAACTGAGAAAATTTTATATTTGGTTGAAACTTTTTAAGTTCTTGATTAAGGCTGTTTTTAAAAATAAAAGTCTAATATAATAATTTATTCAGTATATTATCATGACACCGTACAGAGAAATTTTTTATGAAATGAAAGTAAAAATGCAGAATAATTAATTTTCAAAGTTACACCAGAATCTTCCAAGAAACCAAGTATCTCGTACTTCAGTTGCTGAAGAACTGTTTGACGTAAAGTTGGTGATTCTTTACAAACACTTCGACTGCGTACATCGCCATAGCTAGACATATACCAATGATTAACAGTAGCAAATGTGGAGCAAATTCGTAAATTGTTACACTGGTCGCGCTCAAGATATCTTTTCGACAAACAGGCTTTCGGTACTGCCATCTGAAGATTTGGCGCTGACGTATTCCAACCTCAGTTATCCTTGCTAATCTGAACAGCAAAAATTATACAAAGTAGTAATTGTATTAAAATGCGAGAATCAAGAGTTCCACGTATATGCAAAGCATGAACTTGAATTTATCGATAAAAAATAAAGCGATTATTACCCAACTCGCGATATCTCAGTGATTGAGCTATTGGTGGGGACTCCGAATGTGGTTAAAATAGGCCTGGCAATGTGGACTTCCATAAGTTCGCAGATTTCTCGATTGTCGAAAAGTTTGTCAATGAAAACGTATCCCACGTATGGATGCGTGTGGTAGGCGTAATCACCTTTCTGAACCAGTCGAATTGCGAGCTCAGGTGGAACGTATCGTTCCGACTCTGGAAGCTTCGACCAATAATCCTTGAGGAAGGTTCTCGTATCCCAGTCTGGCGCCTAAAGATTTATAATTTAAAAGCTAAGTATCAGAGAAATTCTTATTATCAGAATTCAAAAGAATAATTAATCATAACAAATATCCAACTTTCAGAAAAAATTCCAGATAAACCATCCACTCAGAAGACATTTTCATGTGCAGCTTGCCAAGTTCGTTGAGTGAGTCGTTGATCTTAACAACAGGTTCGTCTAAACGTGCTGAAACTACGCTGGCCGAGTAGTAATTGTATATGAGAAGGCTGAATACGAGTACGAAAAAGAAGGCTATCCGAGTGGAAATGTGTTGCATTTTTAAATCCGTCCCTAAATTTAATAAAGTGGTGTGTACAAAAGGCAATCTAAATTTTAATTTAGGTGATTTACCTTGTTGACACAGTGCCCCAACCATTAATAGCACAGAATTCGATAGTCTCACGATGCTATTGTCGGAATGCTCGTAACGTAAAACGGTCGTCAAAATCGATGTACTGATGAGAAAAAGTGCTGCGATTAAGTACCAAACTTCTTCCGTGAGAGGACGTAATATTTCTTGAATTTTCATATTAGTTGGTTGGGGATTACGAAATATGAAACAAGTTCTATTACAGATTTATATATCAAAATAATTTTTTATTCTGTATTAAAATCTGAAATTAAAAAAAATGTATATCTACCTAAAAGGCCAAGCTGGATGAACGTATTTCAAGAGATAAGTCCTCGCCGTAGTTATGCTTATTGGAGTGCCAGTAAAGTCAGCAGAATTGTTTTGCAAAGATGTAATTATTGGACCAAGAGCATCACCAGGCAGCCATTTTGGAGTCTCGGCAACTGATAGTCTATATTATGAATGAAAATTAGGTTCAATTCAGCTTTTTAAAAAATAAATAATTTTTTTATTAGGTTATTATACTTTTTTAAATAAAATTATTCTATTTTTGTAATACATTAATAACAAAACAAAAATCGTTATATCAATGTCTGCGACTTTGCTCATTTAACTGTGACAATTCCTGAATTATATAATTGAACAACAAAGAAAATTCTACCTTCTGTGACATTTTTTCTACTTTTGAATAAAACTTACGAAAAATTGAACATCTCCGCAAGATGCGTTAGAATATGAAACCCGAATTTGGATTGTGCATCTTTTGTAGCATTCGCGTAATCATCCAGATATACGTCCAAAGGCACATTATCTGGTTTGTAGGTACACTTGATGAATGAAAAAAATATTAATCATCTGTTAAACGAAATTTGAAAAAATGAAACGTAAAAATCTTACTTTCCAAAACATAGCTTTCAAATTGAAACCGTGTAAATTGGATCGTCTTGCAAATTTTGATTGTGTTAAACTGATGTTGAATCTATTAATTTTACTCCATATACCAAAAAATGTAACGTTTAGCAGTGTTCCACGAATTTTGAACGTGTTGTAAACGTCGTAGAGTTTGAAGGTTTGCGTATCAGAAGTTTCAGCTATGATTAGGTCAGTTGAAGTTCCAAAAGCTTGATCATTGATCATTGGAAGAACAGCTTCTAGTTTTGATCCCAGGATCAGCCAATGGCGTAATTCGTCAAATATCCTGTAGTTCGTGGCCTAAATGTTTAAAACCACTTATTGATCTGTAATTTCTGACAAAAAATGTGTTATAATCTTACATCGTAAAACATCAGGGCAATATTTTTTGCATCGTGGCAGCGAACATCAACAAATATTCCTAACTTCCAGTAATTAGTCCTTGCAATCACGTTGATTTTAGATATATTTTGCAATTTATTTAAAGAAACTGCTATGTTGATTCTATTCAGATCCTTCATTAACAAGAAATCATCTAAATAAATATGTTTAATTTATTAGAAAAAAAACAGTCTTAACTTCAATATTAGTAGCAATTATTGCATACATTACCTTCAATAGTATTACATGAAAATCCAACTACATTTGAAATATTTTTATAGTTAAAATAGTCGATTATAAATTCATTCTCACTTCTAGCATTAACAATCGCGATTAAAAAATAAGTGAATAATAGTTTCAAGTTCGCCTTAAATTCTAAAAACATCTTGTAAATCACAGTAAGCTCATTTTGCGAAGAATCGTCATGGCCAGTACAGTTTCATTACAAAAATAGATAAGTAACGATTCTGTCATATCGCGTGACTGTACTCAATTTTATTTTCTCATTGGCTCTTTTATTATTCACATATAATTGAAGCTATCAATGACTTTACGAAACAAAAATTCCTGGTGGCTTAACGGTCGATGTCTGGACTATCTTGACGTAGGACGTATGATTAAATTATATGTCTCTTTTATACAGTACAATTAAATATGTATAATAAAATACGTGTGTACTTAGAGAACTGTTCTGGAAAATTCTATTTTAAAATACCCTAAGTTAATTTATGGTGGTATTAAAGTTAAATGTCGTCTTTTATTAAATGCCTAAGAGATTTATCCAAAAGACAAGTAAACAAGCACGAGCATACCGGAGAAAATTGCAAGAAGTAAGTATTAATAAGTTTATTTCTAGAAAAATTTGAAGATAGAAATATTTAACAATTTTTGTTTTCAACGTGGTTCAATATTAATAAGTATAAGTAAAGAAAGCACACATTTAAACATTACTTTTTGTACTTGACATAATCGGGTCTGTTGGTATTATTAATTTAAAGATAATGAAACTGTTACACAAAGTTATGTAAAATATAAGAATCAAAGATTTAAAAGACTCATTACTAGCACGAAACATTAAATTCTAACCAAGTGCCAAATCTATAACGCAAAAAAGTACTTTCGCCGTGGAAAAGGTGGCAACGGGGTGGTTGAAATTCGACAGCGCATTATTCAGTCAAGCCGTAAGAGAGCAGGGCACAATACCGGAATTTTTCTCCGGCTCACATTCACGCCGACGTAGTTCCCGCTTCAACTGCCGGGAGTGCCGGCAATCTCGAGCCGTGAATTAGTGCGTCTCGGGGCACAAAGACATCCGCGGGGATGTCGCGTCCTTTTCAATGGCGGCGCGCGCCGCCGCTGCCTCTGGCACAATTGACCTGATTATCGGAGAGCGAGAGAGAGAGGAGAGAGACAGAGAGCGAGCGATGAAGAGCGCCACAATGGGGAAGGGCCAGAATCCGCTATGGAATTCCGGCGACGGTCGCCTGCGTCGGAGATATGTGGAGCGCGCCTGACGTTCCTCTCTGTCTGATTATCTGCAATTTTAATCGCCCCTCCCCGGCATTGCTACCGAGGAGGCGGCCTTTTGTTTGCCGCCGACTTGTACGGGGTTTCGGCTAGTTTATTTTCTTTTTTCGGGCTTTTGAGCGTTTTAATTAAGACGGCTTGAGTTTTGTTGAGAAAGTGGCTTAGTTGTTTGGAAAGAAGTGCAATTGAAGGGGTGCTGTTCTTTCCTAAGTGCCGCGTATTTTGAAAATCAATAAATTTATTTTTCGATGGAACGTAAACGTTTACTTCATTAATCAAGTTTAATTAAAGTTCGTTCTGCACAAAATTTACCGTGTTTTCGAGTAAACAAAATTTTATATAAAATTATTATTGTTAAATGAATGTGAATTAATATCAATCAGCAACTATTATCGAGGCATTAGATATCGATTAGACGTGCATACTCGATAATACTGTCTGAACAGTCTCGGAATGCATCTACTTCAAATACATAGACATTCTCCAGAACTGAAATTCATAACGTTGATAACTCATCCATTTCTGTTTTTAAACTAACGACTGCCCGTTCTCTTTTCTTCTCGGTCTCCAAGAAACTCGGATTTTCTCCACTCGAACTCCGACTTTCCCAAAACCAAAAGACAACCGCATCCCAAAACGCAGCCCCTCCCCCCTCTCACGACGTCCAATCGTCGCGCATCGCGGATCTGTCACTTAAACTGCTCTCTCTCTCTCTCTCTCTCGGGGGGATTATTGTGCGCGCTCGGCTCGACGTCTCGATTTGACAACGCAGACGGCGCCGCGGACGATGACGTCTACTCCGCGCTTAGGTGCGAGAGCACGTCGTCGTTACGCCGAGCCGACGCGCCTCATCTCTAAGCGACTGTTGGTGCTGTTGCTTTTGCCGATTTTTCTTCCTGTTTTGCGCTTTGGGAGATTGACGAGGGGGTCAAATTGTGCGGTTTTTGGGGATAATAAGTATTGTGAGAAACAATACTTTTTGGCGTGATGTTTTATGCATAACTGGTACTTTTATTAAAAAAAATTATCATCGATTTTGTCTGTTCATTAAATGCCAAAATCATTTTTTAATATTTGCTACGTGATTGACGATTCGATATTGGGTTTAATACATCTTTAGCTCGACATGAATAAATGTGAGATTATTTATTAATCTAATTCACTGCTTGTGATATCAATTTTTCTATAACTAATACCGAAATAAACTAAAGATTAAATTATTTCGCTCTAATATGTCAACCACTCATTGCAAGCTAGTCAGCATTAATATACCCGTCTTATTACGCATATGTGTAACGTGTTGCCTATAGTGCAGGCTGTAATCTATTCTTGCAAGATAAGCTTGTCTTGTCCCCAGATCGACTTACCCTAATCAATTCTAATTCGTCGCATCAGCAACTATTCAACAATTAGACATTTCAGAAGCAAGATGCTGTCCGAAATAATATTACTGTACGCCCTCAATTCCTTATTAAATTCATGATAAATATTGTCTGATACTTAAAAATTGTCATGATAAAGGCAAAAGCAATTTTAAATCAGTCTATAAAGGATAACGAACGGCAATAAGGGCTTTCAATAAGAACGAGTTTCTATAAACAGAAGTAAAAAAAAAGTCTTTATTAAATCTTAGCGTAAGCAGCGTAATTGGCAACCCCGCAGCGGTTCTTGCCCTTTCTCAGGCGCATGTATCCATTTTCCCCCCACCTGTCGCCCCACCAGTTTTTCAGGATCCACCAGTTTGGAGTGTAGCCGACGACTAGCATAGCGTGATTCACCACGTTCGAACTGCAGGACGGATCGTCGTATATTCCTTTGCTAAAAAGGAGAAAATTTAAGGACTCAAGCAGACATTAAACTAACAGCTTTAATAACTAATACATACACTGAGAGAAGAGTTTAGTAAAAATTATCATACTGCCTAGTAAGACCTCCACAGATTGTCAAAACCAAAAAAATTACCATACTTTATAGGAAAATTTACCAAACCAAAGTATAGTAAAATTTCTTACATATATAGGGAATTTTATTGAAAATATAGAAAAATTTACCAAACAGTATAGTCAAATTTCTTACGAAACATAGTAATTTTTTTTGTTTTGACAGTCTGTGGTGGCTTTACTAGACAGTACGGTAATTTCCACAAGATTATTTGTAATTTTCACTACATTTCTTCTCTCAGTGATAATAGACCAAAAGAATTCGGCCGAAGCTCTCAGCCGGCAAAATTAGTCCGCGCCGAAGAGGCCCGCTCGACCTTTGAGGCGCGCCGTCAAAGACGCTACTTACTGATAGAGCTGGAAGGTCCTTGGACTGGCGTTAATGGAGGCGGCGATCGGGCCGATCGTCGCCACCGCTGCCTCGAGCGCCCTTTCGTCCCTCGCCGGCAGGATCGCCCACGCGGTGATGTTCACCACGCTGAGGCTGCGCTGGAACTTGCAGACGCCTTGCTGAGGAGGACGGGGGGAGCTTTTGTTAGCGGGCTTTCAGCTTTGATTTCAGGCTTTGGTCGATTTTGCAACGAATTTTGGGGACTGTTCGTGGCGTTTACAGCTTTTGACGTAATAAAGAGGCTTGTAAATTATGAGCCTGCGGTGTTTTTTTTATTAAGTGTACGTTTTTGTTTTTTTAAGTGTGATTGAAGACTTTTTTTAATTTCATAATCTCGCAATCTGAGTGAAATGATGTTTAAATATGATTTTCTAAGAAACTATAATATTCATGCGCATAAACCGATTAACAAAAGCTTTTAATACGTGCTTCTTATTTTATAAATTTACGATTTACCTGAAAAAAAAAATCAATACGCTCTTGATTTATTTAGTGAGTGCAGTGTTTGTTAGCTGGAACCTTTATTAGTTGACAAATCGTAAATATCCGAGATAACGTATAAAGTTTGCCTAGACAATAACACAGCTTTAAATAACAAGTGCGGCGATTCCGCGGCGCGCTTAGAGCCCCGTAAAATTCATCGAAAACTTTTGCGCAAGTGTTCTTTTGTCGAGTTCGGCGTAAATAATTCGGTTAAAGCTGTGTATGCTTACACTCGTCGATAATCGATTATCACCTGTTCATGCGCGCGAAAACGAAACTTCCTGGAGCTTATGCCTTCCTTCGGGCGATGAGAAAGTTTCTTTCTATTGCTTCGAGAAATTCTCGAGGAGATTCTAAATTTCAGTCCTATCCGCAAAACGTCAATGCTTCTTTGCATATTTTTGTTCGGTTCGCGAAATACTTTCGACGATCAAAAATGTCTGGGAATTGAAAGAAAAATAACGCGCACACGTCAGTGAAAAAAATAACACGCTCCTTCTAATGCGTGTTAATCGCATTCGCAACGCTTGTTAATTCACGCACGAGCGAACACGATTATTCAAAGATAAGAAGTCACAAATTTTCCAAAATTTCACTCACTCTAAAGTTATGCTTCAGCATAGTTTTAAATAATTAATAAACAAAGATCTCCTATTCAAAAATAGCCCAAAAACGTTAATATTTTTCATTCATTCTATCCCTCCGACTAAAACCATTCAATTTTTTTTTATTCACAAAAGTCCCTCCCCAGCTTACCTTCGCAGTGTAGGGATACGTATTATCGGTCATAAGTCCTCTGGACTTCTCGAGGTACCTCAGCGTGTTCCGTAGCGAGCCTCCGGCGCAGCCGAGGTTCCCGGTGGTGGTGCTGCAGTCGACGAGCTGCTGCTCGCTGAGCGGCACGACGAGGCCCGTCTCCTTGAAGATCTGGCCGGCGATGCTGCCCGCGATGCTGTAGGCGTAGCAGCTGCCGCAGTCCCGCTGATTCTCCGGCGGCGTCACGAAGCCCTTCTCCCGCCAGTCGAGGGACTTGGGGACGCGGCGCGGGTCGTGCAGCACCGCCGCGACCATCTCGTCGTCGACGAGGCGACGGCGACGCGACGGCACGAGTTTTACCTGCGGGGCGAGAGGGGGAGGGTTGATGTAGTTGGTGGGTGATTTTAATAGCGAGGAGTTGGATAAAGTCGAAGGTTATTAGTTTCTAAATAATAATAAAAACGCTGATGATGGTCTCTGTTGTCAATATTTTTATTTTCTTAAATAATTTGTTGTCGACGAATTGTTTTGAGGACAGGCAGCAGATTGTTTAAGACAGAAGAGATCAGTGTAGCATTTTTATTATTTTTTATCAACATCGTAGCTGTCAGTAGAAGAAAACTACGATATCATTTATTAATAGTTTCTATACTTACGTTTCTATTATTCTTTATTTTTCGCATTCTGAGATTCGCTAAGACCCGTTTAGTCGAGGCTTTGTTCTTTATTATTTTTATTGAAACGAAATTTCGATTAAAAACGTTGGGGGAGAGGAGAAAAGAAGTAGAAACTTCTTGATTGGCGAAATCGAGGAAGCGCTTCGTGGATTAACAACGAGTCTCTGGCTTTTTCCAATCACAGAAATCCGGAGCGCTGAAAATATCAGTAAACGGGAATACGCCGGAAGACGCTCTTTCGGGTCGAAAGTCGCGAGGCAAATCCTCCCGAAATCCCGCGGAGAGAAAGTTTTCCCGCGCGATCGTAAGATCAGGATGATCGCTTCTTAGAATTTTTGTTTGTTCTCTCTTTTAATGTGGACTTTGAATATTTTTTGAAAAATATCGTAAAAGAATATTAGTCTGTTGTGGAAATTTTTCTTGAGAATTATGGCATCGGCATTTAACGGAAGTGAATATCGGGAAGAAAAATTACGTTAACTTTAATCTCCAAAACAGATTTAGAAAATTGCTACTTCGAGATTCCACCTAATCTTAGACCGTCATCAACTTTACTCATTACTCCTTTACCTTCTACAGTAAAACAATCTTCATTCGCAGCCCGCGACTCCCCACCCCCCACTTTCAAATTCAATCGACTCTCCAACCTTCCATAAATCCCAAACCCATCACTCTCGCCCAGCTCCCTCCCCAACTCGGCAGCCGGAACCGTTCGAAAAAAAAGGAAAAAAAAACAATAAAGACGCACCAGCTCGCGGATGTACTCGGGGGTGCTGAGGTCGGCGATGTGGTTGTCGCGGAGAATGTAATCGTGGTGTCCCGCGGCGGCCATCAGGTTGTGCTCGTAAATCCTCAGCAGGTTCTCTTCCCACGCGGCCCTCCGCAGCGCCTCCGTCGTTCCCGTGTATGTCTTGTTGTTCCGCGTCTGAAAGTAGAGAGGGGTGAAAGTGTGGGGATCGAGGGACTATTGTACGTAATGAATTTGAATTTGTGACTTTTGCTGGCGTATGATTCAAGGGCATATTTTAGGACGAATATTGTGAATTATTTAACTGAGTTGCTTGAAATAAATTTACAAGAAAAGTTTGTAACGGTATTATTAAAGTTTTTGAAATGTGAGTAATGAAGGGTCGCTAATTAAAATAGGAAGGAATATTTGGTAATTTTGTAAGAAGTTTAAAGTAAAGTTTATTTTACCTTATATTGATACCAATATTCATCTAATCTCTCAGATACTTCAGGCGGTAATCCACTTTGAACTTCAGTAATTATCACGAAAATGCCACATAGTAAAGTACAGATTAACTTTCTAACGTCCAGCTCCATTTGGATCTTTCTTTATGCAACGAAAGTTCAATGATGACTCCGTCGATTCCGTCATCATTGAAGCAAAGATCCACTGGATTTCGTCTGCTTTGATTTCGGAGATTGCATAAGAGGCAACTCGTCAGCGAGAATTTTTTTCTTTGTTTTGACGATTGCGAACATTGTTGCAGCCTTTGGGTACACATTGGTTTTTCACCTTAGCGAGAATCGAAAAGTGTTTAATAATTCGGTTCCTCTTGTTACCGTAATAAGGAAGAAATGAATGCACGAAAATACTGAAATACGGAAGGAAAACATATTTCAAATATTCGAAATAAGAATTCATTTATAAGAACCATAATATTTCTTATAATTACTTCTTTATCGCAATTTTTCAAATATATAAAAAATGTATTTTATACTAGAATATAAAAAAGAGAATATCATGATACTTTTAAACTTTTTAGAAATATTAAATGAACTTAAAATTGAAAAATATAGTTTGACTGTAATTCTATATTTTTCCTACCAAATTATAAATAAAGTCAGACTACAGAAAAAATAAAACTATATAAAAAACCGCTGTCAATTCATTGGCATTTAGCTTCCTCCTAACTAATTTATCGTTCTAATATTATCTCCAAGATTCATTAAGGGGTGGGTGGCTTGC
>UCOM01001912.1:0-33204 GCA_900474385.1 Ormyrus pomaceus
CCGCCACTACACACAGTCCGCTCGCCGGGTGCATCTCGTTCTCGATTGATCTCGCTGCAGAGATGCTTTTCCACGTCGGCGTTCTCTCGAGGGCGATTTCCTCGCTGGCGTTCCTTTGCTTTCTCTTTCTCTTTCTCGTCGGAGTCTCGCTCTACCTGTTCCCATCCTGTCGTTGTCTCCCTCCCTCTCTCTCTCTCTCTCTCTCTCTCTTTCTCTCTCCGCCTTGTGCTCGTTGGCTTATGTAAGGTGCAACAGGGCCCGTCGTTTCGTGGCTAGTTTGTGTTCCTCCCGTATAGGATGGCCGAGAGTATTTTTTTTATTTACGTGGGGGGAGATCCCGAGATTTCACGGCCTGCTTTTGAATTTTAGAGGCCGGAGTCGGGCTCACCTGACTTTGGTGCCTTTGCTGGAATCTGGAATTTATGATCAAGTGGGTGAAGGTCGCACGTCGGTGCTGATCTTAAAAATAGAGGTTTGTCGAGGGGGAAAAGTGTATTTCATCGGGAGCAGGTGAATTTTCCTGTAATGTAAGGCTGAATAATAGCTGATTACTGGAAATTCAAATAATTATTTTAGACATAATTTAAAAGATTAAATGCTGCTAGACAGTTTTATTAAGTATCTATAAATCATTTTTTAAATTAAAGCTACGAAATCTTAGTCCTCTTTGAAAGTAGGATTCATCAAAAGTTATCATATTTTTATAAGCATTTAAATTTCGCCAGGAACTATTTACAATTGAGCTTACATTATAGTTCAAACAAATCTTAAAAGTTTCTTAATACAAACATTAAAAAGGATATCAACAGCAGAAAGCAAAAATGGGTACCAATTTCAATAATTCACGCAAAAAAATTTAATCTGCAAACCCGAAAGAAATTTAGATCCGCTCAAAGTTCAAGTTTACCGCGGGAGCAAAGAGACAAAGTCCAACGAGACAGCAAGCCGCATTCTCCTCGCCTATTTACCCCGCGGCCGATTTCCACACCCGGCGACGGCCCCGATTTCCAGCCTCCTTTTTTCGGCAGCTCGATTTTTTACCCCGCGTCGACTTCCTCCTCCTCGCTCTTTTTTTCCCCTCCGTCTTCGCTCGCGCGCAATCTCTCCGACTTCGATCTCGGTGAGAACTCTCGCGCATATGGGCGCACGCGCGCGCGCGCGCCGGGGAATTTATTGGGACGTTAACCTCCGGAGAGCGAGCTCGAAGCGAGCTCGAGCGTGCGCCTAGAGAGAGATTGGATATTTATTTTTCTCCTCTCTTTTTGCTGTTTTGACTTACGATATTAAGAGGATTATCCCGGTTCGCCGACTGGCTCTCCGCGAGGCGGAGGAGTAGTGGGGTAATTGTTGCTTTACGAGGGTGCGAGTGGAATTTGGACCGGCCGCGGCTTTCTCTTTTATTTCGATCGGCCCCGGTGAATGATAAACGAGTGCTTTCCGCGATTGAAGTAGTGCTTAATTTTATGCGCTATCTATGTAATTATTTTATGCTTCTAAATGTATACAGGGAAGTTCAGATGGTATCTTTTTAATATATTGCAAGTTAAAGCATTCCGTTGGCATCGTTTGAAAGTTACTTCATAATGCGTAATATAAAACAATTAGGCGTAACAGTAGGAAGCTAATAAGTATACCGTATAAAATTACTTGGCAAAATAAAATAGATTATTTAGATTTGAAAAGAAAAAAAAACAGTTCAACGCGCTGGTTTGTACCATCAAGGGGAATTATTTAAATCTTTTTATTTCGCAACTACCAACAAGTCCAGGTATATCTTTGCTTTACATTTACTTGCTGATTGCGCGATTCTAAAGTTGCGCTTCTAATCCTATTACGTGAAATTGTTTCGAGTTTAAAAATATTTACAGCACAATTAACTGCTTAATTTATGCCGCGGGGATTGATTTAAAAATATAGGTCTGGATGACCATAAATTAAATATTTGTATAGGCATATATTACTCTTCGTCTATATCGATCTATTCCTTACGGCCATAAATTATCTTTATTCGAATTCCTGCACTGATGGAGTGTTATTGATGGACGGATTCTGCGCCGCGAGAGCACAACCTCAGGTATTCCTCCGTCTTTCGCAAAATGCACAGTTGGAGGAAGTACTTTATTATTGAATCCCCGATAAGATGCCTTTTGAAAGAGCTTTCTTCTTACTTTCGACTGCGGAGGCAGCGACGCTCGCCGTTATTTTTCGCCGCACATCGACGACGACGCGTCCACGCGATAATAACCCTCGAAAATTTCAGAGCAAAGACGTCACAGCCGCGCGGTGGCGCAAAAAGCCAATTTCCCATAAATCAACGTAATAATTCCGTGGTCGTCCGACGTTTTTTTTTCCTCGATCCTCGCCGCCTCGATAAGAAACTATATTAAGCGGAATTTATTCGCGCGATAACGATTACATCAAGCCGGCGCGCGAGGAGTCGAAAAAAGGAACATTAGCAAAGCCGTCCCGGCCGGCTCGAAAAACAAGAAGTACTTTGCATTGAAAACGTCACCTTTTTTTCGCTCCCCGCGCGCGCTCGAGCCGCGCACGAGCCGAGCGGTAATAACAGCGCACGCATTCGCGCACACCGTCGACGATTTCTTTTTTTTTTCTGTTTTTTCTTTTTTTTTTTTTTTTTCTTTCATTTCGAGCGTCTCCTCGTCCAAGGCCCTGTCCGACGCGGCTTACACAACACTTCTGTTTTGCGATCGCCGCGCGCTACGATCGGAGTTTCTACGTCTGCCTGTCGAAAATGACGATAATAGGAATAGACGGGGAGTAAAGAGCGGGTACGAGGATAAAACGAGGATTGCTCCTTGAGTCGGAGCTTTGAGTTTGCAGTTGTTTTTTCGGATTTTAAGGAAATGGATTAGTCAATGGCTAAAAATGGATATACGACAGTTCGCTCGAAGCGTGGAACGATATCACCTGCGCAAGGACGTATTCCTTGTTTCTTATGCGCATTTATTCTAAATTCTTTTCCTCCTTTTTCCTGCAAGGCTCGCGTGTCGTTAAGGTGCGAAGGCCATCCCGAAATCTGCCTGTTTGGCGTATACAAAGCCCCCAAAGCGTTTTGTCGCCCAAAACGCACATTCATCACGTTCGAAATGCAGCTCAATTTATAATTTTCAGTGAAAAATTGAAAAATCGCGCCCTCGCTCGAAAGCCAGAATCGCGGCGCGCACTAATTGTCAATTAAATCTAATTAGCCGCGGCGCGTCTCTGTTATTTTAGCGAGAGCGTTTAATGAACGCGAGGCTCGCGCGCGGGAACGAGAAAAATATAGCGCACGCAGACTAAGCAGGAGAGGGGGGGCGCGGACTCACCGTTAATTGGACTTTTTCTTTCGGAAATTGAAGCGTTCCCGAGGCACCCGGGTGCTTATGTATACCTCGAGAGAGATAGAGAGGGACAAACGAGCGCATTATGAGAATTCAATTATTTTCTAATTTACAGAGGGGCAGTCGTGACGACAGTGAAATTTACTCGGCGCGCGCCGCGGTTGCTCGAAGGGAATAGAAATTTTCTTTTGTAGATAAGGAAGCGGCTCGATTCGGCGGAGTAAATGTGTCTTTAACCGTAATGATTTAGCGGTGAAATGAAAATGGATTAGGACTGGAATTTAATGTAATATAATGAATCCGTAACCGCGGGAGATAAATTACTTTATATATCTAATGCGTGTACATAAAATCGTGCAGTGATTTAAAATGTATAATTTAACGGTTACACTCGAGATTCTAGAATGAGGCAAAGCAGACTTTTTCTTCCGCGGCTGATATAATGAATGTTAAGCCCATTTTCGCGAAATAATTAGTCGTCAATACACCGGTAGTGATTAACCTCTTTCGCCAGCGTCTATCCATCAAGCGAGAGGTGCTTTATTAAAAAAAAGAACCTATATATATATATATACACAGAATTCATTGCGAAAGTCCCGCGTATACAATAACAGCGGCAATCCTTGCCCGATTGATAATTACGGCTTCGATCCCGAGCTCTCGGCACATGCCGAAACTTTCGATATTGCATGCACGCCGCGATCGATCATATATATTATCTCATTATGCAAATATTGCGCAACAACGAGCCCGCGCGTGCGCGTGCGCGCGACCGGGGATTCCCGGGCGCGAGAGAGCGAGTTCATTACGAATGGCCCGGCGACCGGTTTGCTCGGGCTCCCGAGACTCGGACCGAGGCAGCCGCCGGGAGGACCGCTTTAATAATCCAATTTGCCCGGGCAGCGGCTTCGGGGAACGGCGGCGAGCTTCTCGAAAATCGCGACGGGGCTTTATTTCCGCGATGACTCGCGTGAAATTTCGAGACGCGCGCGCGAAATTATTGCGCGTCGCTCTTTAGAGAGAGACTTGGAGAGCGAGCCCGATGAATTCGAGGCGGGAGACGGGGATAAATTGATGGCTCGAAATCGATTTGATGGTTTAATGTTGCGTGATGGACGCCGGAGAGGCGTTGGGTAAAAAAGCGCTTTGGAGAAGGGAGGGCTATAACGTTCATTTGTTAAATTGCATCAGAACATTTTCACTTCTTGCGGGGATTGCTAAACGACGGCGTTTTGAGCGCGCGCTCCACATATTTTTCCTCGTTCCGGCCACTTCGCTGCAAGTTTAATGAGCTTTTGAGAAACGGGAATTGTGCTCGTAAGTGGTAGTTTTTACTTTGATTTGATATATATACTATATAATATTTTCTTTACCCTGTACTTCGATCTTTAACATTGCAAAAAGATTAGTTTACGTATTTAATTAAATCCGTGATCAGGTATCTATACTTTCCTTTGAATTCCATCTGCAAATAAAAGAAGATTGTTTTATCAAAAAAATTTGCCGCAGTTTTTCAAAAGCTTACACTCGACGATATTGAAGCAGTGAACGCACACCGCCGCTTGCGCAACGCTTTTAGCATTGCAGCTCGAGCGACAAGTCGAAAAATGTCTCGCGTAATCCCTCGAAACGCAGGAAACCACAACAATCCCCAATTCCTCAAGTCTGATTCACATCTCACGCCCATTTAGTCCCCCGAGGCTGCAGCGGCACAGACAAGGATTTTTAGCGGCTCGCGCGCGCCTCTCTCTCTCTCTGGCGAACGGAAAAAGCAGAGGAGCATAAAGGAAAGCCAATTCGCCACGCGAAATAAAGCACGCTAAGCGTCGGGGCTCCGGCCGCCTTAATTAATAAGCGATTACCCTTCCGCGACGTCGACAAATGGAGAAAAGCGCGCGCGGGGAGAAAAATGAGAGAGAGAGAGAGAGGCGAAGAGGCCTTCGTTACACGAGCCAGCGCGCTTACATACTTATACGTACATCTCCGCGGCGCGCTGCACAGCCGGTTAGATTCCTCGTTTGTTCCGCGCGACGGCTCGCGAGCGGCGAACGAACTTTGCCGACTCGGGCGCTCGCCTGCTCGCCCCTTTTTACCAGATGGAGAGAGAGAGAGAGAGAGAGAGAGAGAGGAGAGTACCGTTAGCGTACGGTGAACCAAGTCTTTTCTGTAATCGTCGCCGTCGCCGTCACTCGCCGCTCAACCTGCGGGAGCAAGCCCATTCATCGCCATATGCGATACACGGCCGCCGGGCGGCGAGAGCGCGACTCCTTTTTCTCGGCTTTTCCGGGGATTCCGTCTGGCTTTGGAGAAGCTCGAGCTCGACCGATTTTTATATATATGGACTGGCTTTCGAGCTTTCTGGAATTAACTCTCGCGCTCTCCCGTGATTTTTGGCTCGATAGAGGCCTGATTAATTGCTGCGTAATTACGAACGCTTCTGCTGAAGTTATCGTAGACCGACCGTTACAACCATTTCCAGAGTAAATATTTCTATCGCGTAAAGAGAAATTTTACGGAAAAGTTAATGATAGGATCCGTGTAAAGTGTATTACGGTTTACGATCATCAGATAATAAACCGATTTCTCCTTTTTGCATTGTGCGCGCAATGTTTTTGTTGATTGAATTTAGGTTTTTAGTTTTTAAACGTTTTACCGTTTATTGAAAAGTAATAGTAAACACCCTGTAGTTTGCAGAAACGTGCGAGCAGAAGACTCGAGGTTGATTACGACGAGTGCTCTTAATGAAGCGGCAAAAAAATTCGCTGGATAAGCAAATTTCCTCGGTTTCTATTTTCGGAGCGGCAAAAACTTGATATCTCCTAATGAAATATTTAGCCGGCGTTGCATTTATCGGGAGAATGTGTTCTTGTACGGTGTTTTTTCTTTATGTAAATAAGAGCTTATTTCAAACGCCGCGCTTGCATCTATTGAATATGATTTTATATTCCACGACGACACAATAACGAGAGCGGCGCGGCGGAACTTTTTGAACGGTAAATATTTCATATTCCCCGGCAGAAATTTTCTCACGGAATTGATAAGGTTTCCGTGAAACAAGAGTGAAAGGTTCGGCCGAGGAGCCGCGACTCGGGCATTTTTATTTTTCCCCCCTCGGCTTAAAATGCACTAAAAGCCACTTTATAGCCCACCGTTCGATTTTATCCACCATAATAGAAAATCTTTTCCCCGCGGCCCCGAAGCTCTATTTACCTCCGTCCCACGGCGTATTTCCAAACTTCACCCTAAACCCCCCGCTACTCCCGATAAAATCCGTTGGCGAGCCGATCGATCGTGCGGCGGCCAGGCGCACACACACACCTGTCGCTCGGTTGCGCTTCGCGCCAAGGAAAAGTGGCCGATTCGTCCGTGACCTTGCGCGTCCTCGCGGCGCGCCGACTGCGGGGGAGTGGCGCGTGTGTGCGGAAGGAGAGGACGAGCGCACGCACTTGGCACCTCTCCGGCATGGGCTGCTGCTTTCTCGGCCGCTGCCGAGGAGTGCGCGGGAGACCGTTTCAGCTTCCGCTGCCTTCCCGGAAATGCGCGGGGGGGGGGGCTCGCGTGCTGTGGGCCGGATAAGCGGCGGCGCGCGTCTTTTTCACTGATTTTACGCGCGGAGAAGAGTTTTCGGGAGAGAGATTGAGTTCCTTGTTAATGGATTTTTAAATCGAGTAATCGGTAGCAGTAGATTTATTTAAAGGTAATTCGAAATTTTATTTTTGACGTGTTCATTTAACGTTTCCTGCTCGTAACGAGGAAAAATAATGAGCTAGAGCTCAATTTAATGTTAATACGCGTTGATACGGGGTGCAATTTATTTCACGCGGTTCACCACCTACTTCCCGTGCACCCTTCTCTATTAGCTATTGCATTTGGATATTTAAAGTTTTTATTCGACTTTTTGCGAATTATAATCTTTTGTAACGAGCACCAAGTCATCGATAATTATTCAACGCTTTAAAAAGCAACAAACAAACATATCAACTCAAAAAACCACTTAAAAAAATCGCAATTAAAAAGCTTTCAAAGGCTTATTATATCCCGACGGCGACGACAATAACAATCAGCCGGGAGCTGCGAAAAAATGCCTCAAAAACGAGTCCCGCACGCAAAAAGCGCCAAAGGCCACACGCGCTCGCGCCTCTTCTAATCGCTTTGTGCGCAAGAGACAAGTGTAAACATCTCCCGCGCGGCGCGACGCGAGTATATAGGAGCTCTCGAAAAAGGAAGGACGGGAAGATCAGTTTTTCAGGCGGCAAAAAGCAGACGCGGCCAGAAGGCAAACTTGAACTTCGATCGAGCGCCTCGCGACTTTGCGGGAAAACGAGAAACGGCCTCCGTACGAGCGAGTTAGGAAAACATCCTCGCGCGGAATAATCTTTCCCTCCGATCTCTCTCTCTCTCTCTTTCTCTCTGGTTTCGCGCGCGGCTGTCGGCCTCTCACTTTCTCACTCTCTCTTTTTCCTTCGGGGAGGCTGGCGAATTTCTTTCAGCTTTTTTCGCTTCTCGCGCGATCGGGCCTTTCTTCGGCTCCGCGGCTATTATCTCCCGGCTAATTTAGCGTGAGAGCAATTGAATTCGAATCGTTGCATATAACGTTTGTTACCCACCGGCTTTTATAAATATACTTTCCGCAAGCGGTATATACTTTGTAAGCGGGGAATTGCGAGGGGAAATTTAGTGTTATCGAGTAATCGTTTCGAAATATATTTATTCCAATAAGCACTTCGGGATTCGTAAAGCGAGGAGTCACTTCCTTAATAAATTTTTAGATAATCGCGGCGCCATCGAAGAGTCGGTAATTATATTTTCTCCCCGCAATATCTTTTAACGAAAATCCCATTTTCTCCCAACAAAAGATTTAAAACTTCCTTTCGAAAGAAACTTTATCGACGCCGGGTGGTACATCTTAATTTCCCAAGCCTTTAACGTTGTTTTAATACACAACGACGAACCCAGGTATTACGAGCTGAAGGATTTATCGCAAAATAACAGTTGGACATTAAAAAAAATCCTCTTTCTATAAGGTCAGAGGTCTCGCGATAAAGACAATGCGCGACGTAAATAGGTTGCAACCCGTACGACCATAAAGTCCCGACAATGACATCTGCGAACGAGCGAGTCGTAGGCGTGGTATCGGTGATAAACAATTCCTTCCCGCGCGGCATATCATTAGCCGCTCATCGGTGCGCCGCAAAACTTTTCCACCCAGAAAGCGCGCCGCTCTCGTCGCGCAAAAACCGCCTAGTTTCTCTCTAGGAATGCCAGTCGAAAAAGCCCCCCGCGAGTCCTCGTCTTTTTATCTCGCGTCTTCCTCTCTCTCTCTCTCTCTCTCGCGGCGAAATTCGCAAGAAGCATCGACGCGGCAGCGGCGAAACCCCACCCATTCATCTCCATCCCGAATAAACAGTGCACCGGGCAGCATTCTTCTTACGTAGAAATAAGCCAGCGGACAGGTACAATTTTCGAATCCTCGGAGCCGCATCTACAGCCTCTCTCTCTCTCTCTCTCTCTCTCATCAAAGCTTTCCCGCAGCGGCGTGTGAAAGGACGGCCGGCTCTCTCGCCAGACGCGCCGCGCGAGAAAAAGATCCGCCGCCGCGCCGGAGAGAGAGAGAGGAAGGAGCAGGCGGCCGGCGATTGGCTGCTCACCTGTTGCCGCGCCGGAGCCGATTGGCCGCTTGGCCCCTAACGGACAAGTGCAGGAGAGAGAGAGAGAGAAGGAGCGAGGAGCGAGATCGAGAATGATCGACGACCAGAGAGGGATGCTGAGCTGCCGCGAAGCTCGCGTGGGACGAGGAAGAGCGAAGGCTGCCTGATGCCTTTAAAGCCGGACGTGATGCTTGTTTTAGCCGGCGAGGCTGCCGACCGCGGCTTAAGATTCGGCTGCTCGGGAGTTTTTCACTTTTTTTCTGATGCCCGGGTGACGTTGGATTGGGTTTGCGGTGAACGATGTCGAATTAACAATGGGGATAATTTGGGGTAAAATGTAGGGAATTGTTGAAGAAAATGGTTTTGGCTTTTAAATAAAAGATTATGTTTTCAAAGTTAATTTTCAACGACTTCAACGTTGCTTAATCTTTTAAAATCCTAATATTTGTACTGTGAAAGATACTAAAGCCTTATTTGAACGAAAACGAAAAAAAAAATGTTGTTTTCGTGCTTTAAAACTGTTTACCTGCAGTGCGAAAAATAAAAGGGAGCAAGCCGGAGTGATTTTCCTGCCTATATAAGTTTGAATTTGATTTTATTAAATTGTTTTAGCGTGAATTCAAGTCGAACCAGTTTCTCGAACTGAAAATGCTAATTACGCTAAATACATATCTAATCTGACATCTCCCCAAAAAATATAAGCAGCTCCTTCATTGCCTCACATAAACCTAATTACCAGTCCGCTTCTCTCACCGTATCATCATCCTCCTTGCCGAGCATTTTCCTCCGTCCCGAAGCAGCTTCATTTGCCTCATTAAATCAGTCGGCGGATTCCTCTTATTTTCCGTCCTTTTACGCCTCGGAAAAATAAATAAACGATAAATCCAGCCTTCGAAACGCTATGAATATCCAATAAACAAGGCAGAAAAATCGTCCCGGCGACTCGGCGGCCGAGGCGCATCGGGACACCAAAAGAAAAGCTTGGAAAAAAGGGGAGAGAAGGAAGGCAAACAGGATCGAGAATTGAAAAGAAAACGACGGACGCCGCGCGCTCGCGGACCTGCTGTGGCGTTCCCCTCTCTCTCTCTCTCTCTCTCTCTTCCTCGCGAGATTCCATCGCGCGCCACTCTCCGGAGCGGCTTACGGTATATTCCTGCGGCCGATTTCGCGCGCAAAAACCTCCCGGCCAGAAGAATGGGAGGCCGACACTTCAATAGCTTCGAAGCCCGTACCAGCGCCTCTATGAAGAGAGGCTGACTTCGATCTTTTGCGCGCTCTCGATTCTATTTATATGCCCGTGGAGAATGAGGAGCGTAGCTGTAAGGCAGCCTTTTTTTTTCTCGAGCGCCGCCGCGATGATGAGCTGGAAAGAGTTAAGGTGCGCGCCGAGGCCGGAAGGTCCGAGAGCCTTTTTCAATTGCTTTATTGTAATATAGTTCGTATCGTCCGTATTTTTATGCGGGAGATTCGGATGGTTAGTTTTCTATTCGATTCGTTATTGCACGGTAATTCACGGAGGATGATCGGAGGAAGGCGTACTGTATTTTAAAAGAAGACTTTTTCCAATGACGACTTTCCTCAAGAACTTTTTTTGCGTTGTGTAAAGAGAATGTAAACCTGGATTTGCAAACGGATGAAGTTACAGGTCGACGTAAATTCTTAATTACAATGATACTGATAGAAAGTCGCGCAATTGGCTAACTTCGCTTTGCTAAAGTTCTTTCTTATATTTTGCTCAACCACAAGAATTGAGATTCTTATGTCTCATAAAAGAAGAAAAAGAAACGTATTTCACTCCTGGCTCGGGTCCCAATTATTTCATGTTTTATAGCATCACAGTTAATCTCAAGCACACAATTACAGCAGTGTAAAACCTAAACGGTCAGTGACTTTTCTACAACCGTCGAGTAAATAAAATTAATGCTTTAAGGCATACAATAATTAATCTACACTTGAAAATTTCTCAACCCCAATCTTTATCTCTCGACAAGCGAATATCCAACCTAGGTATTATGCATCCAAAATTCCCCGAGCGCCTCGAGCGTCCGTTCCTCGAGAGCAGCCCGAATCCCACACCGAACCTGAAAACCCACTCGGGCTTGAAAGTCGGCCCTCGGAAAAGTCCCTCGGGCCGCCGAGCACAGACTCTCCCGAGCGCTCGCTCGCTCGCACGCACGTGCATACATGCATTTAAAGCGCGCGGAGAGCAGAGCGCGCACGGGCTCGCGCTTCCGGCAACACGCGATGGTACTGCACGGCCCGTGTACCCTGCACTTGCTCTCTCCTTAAACATACGCGCAAGAGGGAGAGAGAGAGAGCAGCGAAGGCGCACTTCCGCGTTCGCGCGACCGGATCGTCGCACGCTGATACTCCGGGAATCTCTCGGCCGGCGAGACCTTTCTCCCAAGGCACTCGGAGATGAAAGCCTTCTTGGTTTTTTTTTTTTTTTTTTTTTTTTGGCCGATCGGGAAATTCGACGTGACGGACACGGCGGAGGGAGGGACAATGCGTCGGCGGGGGAGAGGTTAATTGATTTTTTATTGGGCGAACGGAGGGACGGTTTGGGTGTGAGGATTTCTTTGGCGCCGCGGGCTTTATTCTTTTACGCGCGAGGTACGTACGGTTTTATTAGGTTAGTATTTTACGCTTTAACGAGCAGCTTTTTTGTATTTTGTTTATTTAAATTTTGGAGCTTGGAATTAAATTTTTATAGAAAATATAACGACAGTTGTTGTTTTTTAGATTTTGTTTAGTCAGAAGAAAAACTAAACAGAATCCACGGCAAAAATCTCGTGAGAATGAAAAATTCACGACACTTTCGATCCGGTCCGACCTTCCTCGTACGGCTAATCTGTAAGAATTCATCTTACACATCGACCAGATTCGCAGATCAATGTCAAAAAGCCATCATCCCGAGTCCCGTTACGGCTACCGAGGTTTTGCCTCCTCTGGCAGGAAGATACCGAGCGATGAGGACGCCGATAAGCCTCCGGGAAAAAGATATCAATGGCGAGAGCCGCGTGTGTCCGAAAAAAGCCAGCCCGTACACACACACGACGGTATATATACGAGAATCGTCCGATAGAGCAAGGAAAAACACGGCGAGGAGCGTTTCTAAGCGCTGGCTGTACAAGACCGATCGGCGAGAGGAGGAATAGAGAGGCACTGAATACAATGTAACAAGAAAACCCGGGGAGATAAAAGGAGAAGGTGAAAAAGGAGGAAGAGGAGAGAGAGAGAGAGAGAGGGAGAGATACGGAATGAAAGTTAAGGTATAGAAGCGGAGCTATCTGGAGTGTAAGAGGGGACAGAGGGGTCGTATAAATTTGCGAGCATTAAGATCTTGAGCTCCGCATCGTTGTACGCTGGGATTTGAAAATAATTAGAGATAAGAGAGCCGTTAGAGGAAAGATTGCGGGAGATATCGCCTGATTAGTTCCGTCGATGTGTCTCGGTCTTTTAAAATAAAACTTTAATAAAAAGGAGCGATGCAAATACGTCAAATGCGACTGCAAATAAATAAAATGTTACCGTACAATTTTTCAAAAGTCGAAGGCTTAAGAACTTGGATTAGTATATTAAATATTAGACTGTGTAGAGTAAAATCCTAACGAGCTCGATAACGAAATAAAAATTTACTTCGATCGACAAACAAAAATTGAAACTCGTACAATATACTTATGCAAATTTCGAGCTTACGTTAAAAATCATTCCAAGCTTAAATAGCGAATTCAATAAAAATCAGCGTCCCTTCGTACATCCTACGCCTCTTCGGCATTCTCTCTCCTCCTCTGCTCTCGACATCGACTTGTACTCTAAGCCGAGCACGCATTTCCGCGTCCATAAGACACAAACACACACACACACACACACAGACACACAGCTCGGGCGCACGAAAGGATCGGCGAGCGTGTCGATCCTCGGCAGACAGAAATGGAGTCGTCTCCGGAACGCGATTCGTCACGGGGATTTGAGCCAGTGAACTTCTATACGCGCTGCCGTGCCATTGCCTTCTCTCTCTCTCTCTCTCTCTCGCGGAGGTGGTCTCTTTATGCGGGCGCTCTCGCCGAGAGATGTACCGCTGCTCGCGCGCGCGGAGAGCACTTTATTTCGAGAGTGGATTATTCGCGACGAGATATCGAGAATGAAAGGTGCAGCCTTAGAATGCCGCGCGAGGCCTTTGTGGAGGGTTTTAATTCAGCGTTAGCCGAGGCATTGAGGAGGCCCGCGTGCTTATTGCCGCGAGACGATTAGGACTCTCGGTTCGAGTAGTGTGCCGTGCCTAAGAGAGCTGATGGCTCGGCCGTTTTTTCTTTGTTTTCTTAGACGGGCCGCGGAGTAATTTAGGCTTAATGGAAAACAATCAGGAATGAAATTGAAATATTAATCTTTTGATTTGAATGTGAAATCGAGGTGGGTCCGTTTATTTGCATTCGAGGATTTTGTGTCGAGGAAATTGTATAGGCATAAAGTTCATCGATACATCAAGGAAATCGGGATTTAATTATTCTTTTGTGTTATGTTTCTTGATTTAATGTAGGGCAATTATTTACAACTTTAGCAGAGAAGAATTTGTTTTACTAATCTCTTGCAAGTAAAACCTTTTACAGAACGAGATATCGCGTTACCTTAGTCTTTTTTTTATAAAAAAAAAAAATATTCTTACTGCGTACAGTTAATATAATGCTTGCGTAGTTGAACTGATTCGGTTAATTCTAGTCACGTAGGATAAATGTGTGCTGCCTTGCATCGCCTTAACTAGAAGTTCTTCTGTTCTTTTTACATATTATTTGCGACGATAACTGCATTCTTAAAAACCATAATTTAATAATTCATCAACTGAATTTTATTACCGCAATAAAAGTATACTTCTTATTTCATTTAAAAGAAAAAACTCGCGCTCACTCTTTTTCTAGTTAAATTCCCCGGTACCGCAGTTGTATCGTTCCTTCTTTTTATATCGAAAAAAATTATTAACACCGCGCATATAATAAAAAATATAATTATCCGTTTAAATCATTGTGCTGTCCTTATTTACAAACTCGATTGCGAAATGTAAACAGATTAAAACATAATTCTTACTAGACGTATGCGTTCTATGAAAGTAAACACGTTTTTCATTCCCCTACGCGAACATGTCGTTTCAACAAGTTTCCACGAGGCAAACGACAAAGCTGCGTAGCGTCTCGACCAACTTCCATGTACATATTACCGAAAACATATCTGATACTCTTCTGAAACGTGAATCATCGATTAGCGCTAATTATCCATTCCAACACCGCCGGACTTGCAGGAGGAAAATTCCACTCGATCATATTATAGCCAACTTCCTATGGGCCCAGCTCGTAATATACTCGCTCCTAATGGGCTACCGTCGGTATGTACTCCGAGCTCCTTTTACGTAACGAACGGCGAAAAAAGGAGAAACGAAAAAAAAAAATCGAGCGCGCGCATATTACAGACTGCCGGGCTGCTTTCACGCGAGATCGGTATATACCGAATAGGCGTGGTTGTAGCGCGGCGCCGCGTAGCTTACGTTCGTCTCGAGAAATCGATCTAGATCGATAATACGAGAGAGAGAGAGAGAGAGAGAGAGAGGAGATCCAGCCCTTGCCGGGAGAGCTCGAGCCCTTCCGCCTGCCGATGCAACTAAGATAACACTTTGTAGATCGAAATCGATTTTCTAGCGATAAAGCCTTTTTCGCGAGGCTGTTTTGTCTTTATTTTTCAGGAGAAGAAAGATGGATCGGCTTTGGAAGAACAGTGATTTTTCATGAGCTTTGTAAGGCGAACGATAGGAGATATTTAAATCGTTAAGGTAAGGCTGGAATAGTAAAAGTATTTTTAAAATATTTAAATGGCCAAGTTAATGATATTTTAATGGCGATTGGCTCGTAGATATATAATTACTGTTGAACTGTAAAAGTTGAAGTCAATACGGCAGGAGTAAGAATTCAGAAAAACCGAGTGTGCAGCTTAAACAGTATATACGTGCACTGATTCAAAAGGATTAAAATTTCCTTAATCTTTATATAATAAAACTTACTTTAAGAAATCTAAATTGCAAAAAAATAAAAACCTTACAACTCGATGAAAAATCCTTATTTACTCATAATTACAAAAAGAGCGTCTCCACGAAAGAGGAATATTAATCATAAAAATAAAGTCAAAGCGAATCCAATAAAGCGAGAAGCTTTATACGAAGCCGTTCGCATGAGCTTCACGTAGCGCGCGCGCCAAGTTTTGTGGGAACGCATATGAAAAGTGAATTATCGCCCGTGCGCGATCAGTGTGCGCGCCGCGGCTGGAAATCTTTACGCAGGATCTGTGCAGCAGCTCGGCATTAAGCACAAAAGAAGTATGACGCGCACAATGAGCTGTGCGCCTTATTAACGAGCGCCCCGTAATAAGGTCTACATTCAGGGCCGGATGTAAATTTGGAAATACGAGCTTTTTGCGAAATAATCTTATGTGAGGCGAGGTAACTGACTCGGAGATTGATCTGCGCACAGTTTAGGAATTTTTAATGGATCGCTATGGCTGTTGCGAAAAGTTTGTCCGTTTTAATATAAACATTTTTTAATTATCTTAACGGAGCACTGTACTGTTATTTCTTCGTGTAAGAAAAAATATTTCGATGAAAGCTGGGAAATGATTATGATGCACATGTATAATTATGCATCCTAATTTAACCTTGGTAGACGAGTTACTTTTTTTAATTATTTGGAAAAGAAGATTATCGTTTTACTTTATTTTTATATTAAGATAGACTCCAAATTGAAAATAAATGGTTATATATTCCCTGGTAGCAATTTTCTGATAAGTTTTAGCTAGAATTCTAGATTCCAGATAGATAGAATTTATTTAGAATTGTAAGAAAGAATTCTAGTATAAATATCGATAGAATATAGCAGAGCCTTTGCGCATGCATTGCGATGTCAAATTAAATTATTTAATTCTTAATTTTTTATTAAAATAAAAATATATAAATAATGCAATAATTATTCAATACATTTATTACATAAACTTTTTCAAAATTATTAGACTAAAAATATTATATTAATAGAATAAAAAAAATTCGTTTCTTTATTTTATAAAAATTATACAATAATTCTATCATTTAATATAATTACTATAATTCTATAAAAATATAAATAATGTAATAATTATTCAATACATATATTTGTTAAAATTAAAAAAAATTCTTTTATACTACTGCTTTTGCTGTATCAATATTTGATCGTTTTCGGGTTATAGGTGTCAATTTACCTTGAGGTGGATATCTACAACTACCAGACCTTTGATGTTCATGTCCGGTGGTCGGCTCCGTAATTCTCGGGGTCTATTAGGTGTCATTTCATCTTGAAAACGATGTCTGGCGGCACTTGCTCCCCGGGATCCTTAGACCCCCAAAATTCCAGAGTGCACCACCTGGAGGTCATCATCAGCCACCTGGTACTCGGAGATAACCACGTCAAGGTAATTCGATATATAGACCTCGAAAACTATACGGAGCGCGTCAGCTATAGACATCATCGTCGGCGAATAAGTGCCGTCCGACAGTGTCAGACTCAAGGTGAATCGACACCTAGACCCCGAAAGCTAGGATCACCTGGACATCATCATCGGCGGCCTAACGATAGTTCCTACAAAAAATATTCGTAGAACAAAAGCAGCACTTTAAACTGATTTTTAATTTTATTAAAATTGTATGAAATAAATTTTTGTTGAATAATTATCACTTTATTTCTATTTTTTATTATATAATTATATTAAATACTATTATGATTAACAACTTTTTTAGTTAATATTTCACTTAAATTAAAAGTAGAAAATATAAATACATGTAATAATTGTTCAATAAACTTATTTCAGACAATTTTAAAAAATTATTAAAACTTATAGTCCGGTTCTACCGATACTATCGGTAGAATTCATGTTCTCTGTATGAAAATTTGTATGGAAATCTAGCAAGAATTTATTAATGAAATCTAGCTAGAATGTCAAAATCTACCTAGATTTTAGCGATATTATCGGAAACTTGCTACCAGGGTTGTAATTTTGGCATTAAAAACACGTTAAAATGAGATTTACACATATATATTTAATTGCAATAAAAATCTTGAAAGTATGCAAAGGATAAACAACTTATTGTTCCTCAAGCACCGAATTAACGACTGTCGGCTTAACGGTAATAGCTCGCGAAAGCAAAAATGTTCCCTCTTAAGACAAGGACGACGCATCTTTATAGATTTGCGTAGGAGTCGTTATTCCTATACGTCCGTTCGGCTCGCAGATTCAGGTCATTCTTCTGCGCAAATTCTGCACTTGCTTCGAAAATCTCTTCTGCAACAAAAGCCATTCTTTATTTATAATATGCATTATACGTTGAGGAAAAAAATTATCCTCCATTCCACAAAAATTTCACTCCCCAACGCACGTTACTTTATTCGGCTTTATTTCCGCCAACACCGACATTCCCGCTCGTCCGACTGCGGGGGGACCCCCGACTCTTATGCAAAAAGGCTCTCTCTCTCTCTTTCTCGCTTAGCCACCTAACGCAACAATGGCCACTTGAGCCCGAAGCCGTTCGCGGCGCAATCCGAATGCAGGGCGCGCAAGAAGCGTGGAATCCCAGGAATTCCTAGATTCCGCTACTGTTACAGCTATTCCCGAGCGCTAACTACGCATCATAACCGCGAGGGCACGACTGCCGCCGTACGCCGCCGCGCCGCGGGAGAGAGCCCAGCCGCCCGGCGAACAGCGACCCTTTTACAATGGGCCCGTGTAAACAGACCGTGATTACAATGGAGCGCCGCAACATTATTCGCAACGCGCCCGGCGACCTTCGTTAGCGAGGCCTGCAGCTCCGAGCCGCAACCGTGGATAAATATCCCCCGCTGCGATGTGCCGCCGCCACCGACGCCGCTGCGCACGCCAGCTTTCTTTCGATACGAAGCCGCGGAATTCGAGGGAAAGAAAGGGGGAGCTTAGAGACGTACATTTGCAGTTTACGGTGGATATCGGTGGGTCTTTTAATTTAGGGAAAAGTAAAGAATTGCGATTATAAAGCAATGTATTTTGAAATAAAGTTTTAAGCTGACAAGCGAATTATCGTTTTTTAATAACGCTCTCAAGTGTAGAAATCAGTTTGGTGAAAAAAAAAGCTGCGTTTAAAAATTTTAACGATACTTTTCGATTTGTCACGTACTTCTTAACGCGCCTTTTGCATTTTTTTCGAAAAGTAGCTATTACTGGTTATTACGAAAGCGCTCGAAGTAATGACGTTTTAAATACAGATAAAACCACCATCATACGGAATTATCAATTTTGTTCGTGTAAAATTATGCTTCTAGTTTTCAAAAAGTAATTACATTTTATTTTTATGCTCGAACCTCAACATTTTGCTGTATTTTTAACAAAGATATTCGTGGCAAAAATGCTTAATTATCATCATTATAATTTATTATTCATTGAAATTTTCTCTCGGAACGATATTGTCACCGTAATTTAAGAGCCCCGTCAAAAACTCCCGTAAAACCTTTCCACAGCTAGAGTTTGATTCTCACCGGGGAACGATTTCACGCCTCCCAGCAGCGCGCGCTCAGCGTGCAATAAAACAGTACACGCATGAACTCCCAATGATCCGCTCCCCTCCGCGGCCGTAAACCCCCATTGAAGAATCAAAACCGAAAAGCCCTCTTCTCGCGCGGAAGCTTCATTCATCACCCACGAATTCCTCGATCCGGCATATATTATATCGCTTCGCCCAGCGAGAGAGCAGCGGCCTCGCGAGCAGCGCGGCGACTTTCCCCGGGCGCGCATTAAAAGCCCCCTCGGCTGCATACGTAGGCACAGCGACAGGTGCCCGGGACCGCGCCGACATTACGTAGGAATGCCATATCGTGAACAGTTAGGATCCCAACGAGGTCCCCCCCCCCCCCCCGCCGGCAGGGCCGCGCGCGCGGCAAGAAACGGGCCTTTTTATCTCCGGGTCTTTCTAGCGCCGCCCGCTTAAGTGGCCGCTCCAAGCCAGATCGAATATTATACCCCCCCGGAGAAGGAGATTTTTCTCTCTCTCTCTCTCTCTCTGCGCGCGCGGAGGAAAAGGTTTCTTGCGTGCGCGCGCGGCACTGCAGCGCCTTTTTGAATGCCGGTTACGGGCCGAGCGAAATTTTACTTCGAGGCAGGAAGAGGTTACGTGCGCTTTCTTGCGAGAGAGGCAGGCGCTGCTGCCTTGCTTTTGCTCCGATTGGGGATTAGGAATTATATTTTCAGATGTAGGAGGAAATTTTAACCGTCCATTAAAAATTCACTTCCCGCTTTGAATTGAAAATACTTGCACGAACCACCAAGCCCTAAATCCGTGTTTCAAAACTCCTTTCTCTCGAAACGCGAACGTTACACCCGAAATACCCTATTCCATACAATCCGCCTTTACTACCATCCACGAGCATACATCATCCGCGTTGCACGACTGCTCGAGATGTTCCACTTGCCCATTTAGTGCGCTCGCTCGTTCGCGAGAGCGAGAGCATTAAACTTATACTATACGCAAAGTCGTAATGCGCGCGGACGCAGCACGATAAACGCGCGATTTGCAAAGGCGCGCTGCTGCTGCGCCGATTGATAATTTCGCTTTACATGCGTGCTTTCCTCGCTTGCGTCACCGCCGCGCCGCGGGGCTGCTGCCTTTTAATTGCTTTGTTCGATGGGCGAATTATATTGGCCGCGGCCGTATGCATTATTCAAAATTTTCCTGAATTTTCAGTGCGTCAAGCGTCGCTGATGAGTCGCTTTTACAATCATGTATTTCGGGGACTTGGGATTCGAGCGATATTCCTTTGTGGTTAATACGATTTAAATGGCATGTGTGACTCGGATAATGTAAGCTCTCGTTTTGCATGATTCCTTCGAATCAAACAGTATATACTTTGAATCGTATTCCTTGCAAAAATGAATATTTTCTTTAACCTCCGCCGCAGAAATATTTTGAATGCAAATAGGGAAAGCTTTATACGGCCGTAAAGTTGCAGTTAAACAAAGACGTAAAAGTCACATGAATCACTCATCCGATTCACCGGTCAAAGAGTACGTATACCGGTAGAAATCGCCGGGCGGGTTACTAAATTTATCCCGGAAAGAAACGCTTTTCGCTCGTATACATTTAGTTGAAGTCAGACAACACAACGGACGATGCTCGTGCACCTGTCGGCCAGCCCCCGCCCGCTTCCCCTCCGCGGAACGCTGCCCTTCCGAACTTTAGCCACGAACAATAGCTTCTTATATGCATGTCGGAAACCCCCCTTTGCTTGGAAATTTGGGGAATCCGCTGGACTGTCGTGCTCAAGCTGTCGAGTGGAGTCTTAAGGTGGTTATGATCGGCGTCTCGTTCGAGTAAAGTTTAAGCAAGTTTTCTCGTTCTTTTTTTTTTTTTTGTTTAAAAGTGCTTCTGTGAAAAGGGCATTAAAGTTTAAGGCACGAAGAAGGATGTCGCACTAAAATTGTTTTACTTCTTTTATAACGACCAATAAATTCTGGTCTCCTACGGGGTACAGTTTCAAAAAAGCACAATAAATCTCGATGCGATATTAGAAAATTTACCTATTAAAGTAAATTAATTGGCTTCCTCCAGCAGCTCGAGCGATCGAGCATTAAAGCGCACAATTTTTCACCGGAGCAAGCATTTTCCCGCTGCGAGAGCGGCCCCAAAGAAACCAGCCAGCCTATAATTTAATTAATAACTAAAAGCGCTCCTAAAATCCCCGCCTGAAATATCCATAAACCGGAAAACTTTTCACTTAAAATGTAAAACGGCGCGGCGCGGAGAGCGCATTCACGAGAGCGAGGCAGCTGTAAACGCGGAAAAAAGGCGGCCAGTGATTTTAATGATATGGCGTGTGCGCAGGCGTTTCACACAAGCAGCGCCTCGCTCTCGCGCGACTTACTGCACGGCAGCGCGCGGGGAACGGAAATCGACGCGTTTTCACACACGTCGAGCCGTGGCGGCTGCTCGGCTATGTTCCACGAGTCCCTCGCAACCCCTGATTTAACGACACCTGCGCTCCACCTTTTTTGGTTTTTTTTTTCGCCCCGCGGAAGGAGCCCGCGGGATATACACTTCGATTTCCAGCCGCGCGAAAGTCGACGCGGAAACGCGGCGTTGCTCGGCTTTTTGCGCTTATCTCCGGAGCCGGGAAAATGTTGCTCAATCGGTGCCTCGCCGAGGTGCCTCTTATTGTTTAATAAATGGCGTGCTTTACCGATTAGCGGCGTTTAAACAATTACGCCAGTTATGGGAGCTGTAATTATACAGGTGTTTTCTTAAAAGGCTAACGTTGCAGGCTCATTTTTTATGCTGCCACCAGAGAGGTGTTTTTATTATTTATTGCTTTGAAAATAATTGGCAGGTATTTTTTGTTTTGTTTTATTACTTCCTATTAGATTTGTATTTAAACGTACATATAGTTTAAAGAAGAGCGGAGTTGAAGTTTTCCGTTACCGTTGAGATATCGAGAAAGTTTTCGCACAATGATAATTAAGGAATATTAAGGATTTCCTTTGAAGTTCGTAAAACACAGAAGCTTTCCTGCCGAAACTTTTTACAATAAAGGCCACAAAAAATTCAGCTCCCAGCTCAAATAGACTTCTCTTTTAACACCTTTCTATTTTACATAAAGGATAAATAGGAGGCAGTAATGAAGAATATTAAACCAAAAAGGAAGCCTTTCAAAGACAATCTGCATTTCTATACGTAATATTCAGGACTTTACTGCGCAAACAATTTCCTCGAAAAAAATTAATTATTTCAGCAGTTTCCAAGGCGCGCTCAATACACAATGTTTCCACTGAAATCGCGGGCAAAAATTCAAGGTAAAACGAGGCATCGAGAAAGACAATGCGAAAATATACTTTCGCGCTCGGCCGAGAAAGCGGATAATGGATCGCTCTATCGATCGGCATCCGCGCAAAATAGAAATCGAATTATTTATCTGGCGTTTAAGTAAAAGTAGCGAATTCCTCGCTATACGCGCGCGTTGCTTTCTTTTTTCCTCGGACGCGCGGCGCAAATTGCGCTGCCGCGCCGCGCGCGGAACGCCGGAGAGCGGATTGGCCTCGAGAGTTACGTCTATCGTCGGAGACGCGGACGCTTTAAAAACGTACTTGTATTCTATTATGGGCCGTTGGAGCTGTCAACCGTTGCGAGGCCTGCAGCCGCATTCCTCCCGGCGGCCCGGACGACGTCCCTTTTCTTCGCCGAGAGGATTTTCTCCCCCCCGTCTCGCGGTGTGGGACGTTTTAAGCGCTTTTTCAGCTCTGCGGCTCATCGTCCGCGCGGCTAATTTGCCGGGAGTGTAAGTGCTGGCTTTGGAAATCGGCGACACTTCCTCTCGATCTCGTGTCTCCCCTGGATGGGTTTCTCAATCGACAAAATTGCAACAACGGAAGGCAAATATGTGATCTCTTGACATCCTTATTACCAAGCTGTCCGCTTTGTCATTTGAATGCTTGTTCTTGCGTATTACCACGGACGCAAATATATTTAAAACCTTACAAAAACTCATGACATTTTTACGCAGCTCGAAGAGCTGACATTGAAATTTTCCTTTTTAAAAACTTCACTCAAAGTCGTCGATTCGCAAATTATAAATCAATCGTTGTATAGCTTTGAAGCATTAACAAACAACGATTAACGTCACAAACCCAGTTTCTTACAAACCGCTAATGCACATTACCATGAGAAATGAAATTTGTCTTTGCCCAACAATGAAAAACGACGAGTATTAGCGCAGGTCCGCGTGTCTCCACTGCCTTTTAATACAAATTTCCACGCGCGCAATAGACGCGCGTTTCAAAGCTCAGCTCTTTTCTCCGAGCGCATACATATATAACGGAGCGCGTGCCGGGCATTTAAATCCCTCGGGAATATTCGGAGACAAAGGCGAAAATGATGGATATGTGGGCCTGCGCAGCTCCACATAGTCGCGTGAAATCGAGCCGCGCGGACGTCGCGACGCATTTGAATTGCCAATGGTCTTGCGAGCGCCGCGCTGCGCGAGAGGCCGGACGTACGATTTCGCGATTATACCGTGTCATCTTTCAAAAGCAATCGTTAATGCTAATTTTCGACGTTGCGCGACGCGCCGAGGTCTCTCTTCTCTTTTTTTTCTTTTGCCGGCAGCTCTCGAGAGTCGGGCTGACTTTTTTGCTTTCGACGTTCCTGGATAATTTATGGAGAGAGAGAGGGGGGAGGGGGGAGGGTCGCGCGTGACGTCTGCGTGATGTTGCCTCGCAAATTTCGGACGAGGAAAAGTGCGCTTTTTTATTGGCGCGATGTGAGAGAGCAGTGTGTATATAGTTCTCAGGGGTAACTATTTTTGATTTTGAAAGCGGTTGTTGAAAATTGCGGGAGTCATTTTCTTGCTTCTCTGTGTATTAAGAACTTTTTTCCATTTTGCTTAGAAAAAGTTTTCCTCTCAATTCTGTCGACAGCGGCTCGCTGAATGCAAGCGAGGAGTAATTTAGTTTTTAAATAAGCCGCACTGTAAGCAGCATTCAAATTTAGGAGGAAAAACCATCCATTATTCATATGTTAATGCAGTTTTATAATGATCTACTTTTGCATTTGATGCGGCACGAAAAGTAAAATAAAGAAATAAATTTAAAAGAGCGCTCTTAATTCGACCGAAGGATATATATTTATTATTAGTGATTTATAGAGTAATTAAACTTGATAATGCCTTTAAAAAAATTCGTTTGCATTCGATAATTTACCACCGCTTTTGCGATTCATTGCCGTCTATTTCTCTTTGATCGTCATCAGTTAACCATTTAACCAATTCTCTCAAATAAACTACGCAAAAAATTGTAACAAGTAATTACGCCAGTCTTACAAGTATACCGAAATCCATTAATCCAAGAGCGCCCGACATTAACAGAAAGTTAACCTCCGCGGTTTGTAAAACAATTTCTTGTCGATTCATGCATTAGTGACGCCAGCTTTATACACGAAGTCGCGCTTCGCGGTAATAATTGCCCTGGCAACCTCGCTCGCTTAAACACAGGTGGCAGGGAAAGGCCACACAGAACCACTTCCGCCCTCGCTCGGGTCAGCTCCCCCTACCTCGCCTCGGGACAATAAAAAACGAACGCAAAGTAAAACTGTAATTAGCCTCGTCCGAAGGGCTTCCCAAAAGCGCGCGCGTCTCCACCTCCCCTCCCTGGTCATTATTACGACATCCATCAAAGAAAACGTACATCCCCCGCTAAAGATAATGAAAACGGAAACGAGCTCGAAAAAAGCGCCGGCAAATCACGCGATTCCGAGAGTTGGCCGCAGTCGCGCGCCCGCGGAAAAAATGGAGCGTCGCCGCGGCCGCGGAATTTCGCGCATCCTGTCGATCGCCGCCTCTCCTCCTCGCCGTGGGAAGCCGCTGCTTACAGCCACGTGTACACGCGCCTTTTGCATAATTTCATTGTTCCTACCGCGCGCTCTCGCCGTAATCACCAATTAGAGCACCCGCGGTAATTTCGCCGACGGGCAATAAATCGGCCGTAACCCACTTAATTAATGGGCTTTCCACGTGGCGCGTGCCTCTTTTGCGCGGATCGCTGATTTTTCGCGAGATAAGGGCTATACGCGGGGTATATAGGTTTGTCCCGAGTTTAGAGTTAATTGAGTATCTTGTTCGGCGGAGGCTTTTTTTTCTACTCCGACGCGGCGGCGTAGGTATATATACTATGTTCTTGTGAGAAAATTCGCATTTTGCAATTTTGGTAAGAGTATATACGCGGGCATAAATTATCGGGAGGTAAGCTTGGCGTAATGAGAAATGTTAATGCGGGATAAATAACTCGGGGGACAGCATTAAGATGAGACGCTGGTAATGCTCGTGAATGTCGGTGGTTTCGTGCAATTTGGAAAAGCCATTTTGCGCTACCACAGTATAAACGTTGTTGTTTTTGTCGCAATGAAATTATGCATTTTGCAATCAAAGAATAATATCTTTGTTCGAGCGTCTAGACTAGTATCTTTATTAACGAAACAACATTAGTTTTAAGTGTTTAATTATCTTTCGTTTGCTAAATTATTATATTAATTTTTATGAACATAATAAATTATTACAGTGGATGTCCACATTGTATATTAATTTATGTAATTAATTTTCGTCTTTGAAAAAAAAACCCTTTTCGTTAATCAAAATTCTACCTTGTGATTATAATTATTTTCAAGTAGAAATTTTCCATTAACACATTTCTCGAGAGGATTGTTTCTCCCGGTGCGCAAAAAATGATAAATTTAAAAGCTTTTATTAGGCTATAAAGCAAGATAATAAAATTTTCGCGGCGGAATCGCTTTACATAATTTACGCAATCCGCGACTGAAAATTTAAGCAGCACACGAAACTTGTATGTATATAAATTCAGAAAGAGAAATTCCCGGTATAAAAATCCAACCAAAATCTGAACACGAACGTCGCGGATACGAAAAGTCGCGAGCCACACATTTACACATCCCGACGTGCCGACGTGTAGGTATGCAAAGCGAAAATTTACGTAACAGTGACAAAATGTGCAGGTTACAGGCGTCTCTTGCGAAATCCTCGCCGTGTTTGTAAGTTCATAAAATTCTTGCGCCTCGAAAAAAAAAGTAAACCTTCGCGGGAAGGAAGGAATTTGGTGAGACCATAGGTATTCGACGAGATAATACGGGAGTCGAGTACGGATTCGAGTTGGAGCTCTGCGGCAACAAGATCGCAACGTTTCGAATCGTTTGTGACATGTTTATTTGCACGAAGGATGCTTAAAAAATTTCATTAAAAATTAATTAAAAGCGGTACTTTTGTATAAATTTGCAATACTGTTTGTATATTTTAGAATGGTAATATTATCGTTTTGATCAGTAAATTCGTTCAGAGAAATGAATAAACCTCTATCATCTGCTTTAGAAGTTTTTAAATTTTTAAAATGTGATTTAAGAATTATTAATAAATTATTAATAAAAAGATATTGTTATTATTTTTTAGTGCCAGCTAACTCTGTACAAAATGATGTATGATTTACAGACTGATTGATCTTACGTAAAGACTGAAGTTTGCACGAGCGTTTAATCAGCAATACATCTACCAAAACGAAAAAACGTTTTTCGTCGAAAAAATAAATTGCTAATTACCTCACAGTTCCTCTGCAATAAAAGAAGCGCCGAGCCGTTTCCCGACTCGAGCCAACTAAAATACTCCCACATCTGCAGAGAAAGAAAAGCCCGGGATTCCAGCCCCAAAGCGAAGAGCCCAATAACCCATCGTCGTAAAAGAATCGCCGCTCTCCGGGTAAAAGTCTCCGTCTGCCTGTCGAGCCGTGGCCGATTCGAGAGAGCTCCGCGGATCCGCGCCGACGGGGAAACTCCCCGGCGGAAATCCGGCGCTGCCTGCCGTGTTTTCTTCGTCCTCGCGAGGCGCGGCGGCGGGCAATCACTGTCGCCGGGAGAGGAAAGTCGCCGCGCTCGTGCTTTCCGCTTTTCGCGCGCACTCGGCAGATGTCTTTGTAGCTTGCCAACGGGAAATCGCGCGCGCGCGCGCTGCCCGCAATTACTCGGCTATGCGCGCGTGCCGCCGCCGTTTGTGAAATTCTCGCCTTTAATTGCTGTCGTTTTACTCGCCTGGTGTCGTAATGTCGCTGCGGCTGCTGTTCTCGGCTTCGAACGCTAATTTAGCTTCGATTTCTTTTCTTCGTTCGATCGGCAAATCTCCATATTAATCGACTGATTCGAGGGTTTGGATTCGGTAATTTTAAAGTCGCTGGAGAAACAAATTTATCCTCTAAGGTGAGTCGCCTTCGTTTCAATTCAAACGTGTACCGTGACTCTCGTTACCGAGGTAATTAATGCTCTTAACGATTAAAGTTCGCTCCGAGAAAAAAAAATCGTAATGTTAAAGCTAAAGCAAGCTTTGCAAATGGTCAGCATGACATTGCAGGTTATACGGCAGAGCGGTGAACTAAAAAATCAAATCCACGCATAAACACAAGAAAACGCTCGGCGAAAAAAAGCTGCTCGTCCAGCTGGCTCTCGCGCATCTCTCTCTTTATCTACCTCCCGTGCAGCTCGCGGCGAGCCGTCTATATCTGTTCGCTTTTTCTCCGTCGCTGGCGATCGGGCCGAGCCGCGAGCCAGGAGCAGCCGAGTCAGGACTCGAATATCCGGTTTCGAGCACCTCGCCGTCGAGTTACGTAAGAAACCTTCGGCCTCTTCCCCCACCCCACTCCCCTCTCTCGCTCTCTCTCCCTCTTTCTCCGCGCCATTCATTGGGATGCTGCCTGCGTTGCCGAGAGTCATCGCGGAATCCGGCCGCGCTCGCAAAGGGCTTGCAGATGCTGGGGATTTGCGTCGATTTTTGATCGAGCCTGCCGGAGGAAGTCGGAGATCGAAGCTATAAGGATGGAGTTTAGCTGTGGGAACTACCGGTTTCGGGGATTAGGGGTTATTTATTGCTTTTAGTGGATTCAGTTTAATTACTTTCGATATATATTTTGTATAAAACTTTCGTTCGAACGGTCTCGGCGAGCGAGCTTAATAAAACTTTAATAAACAGTCTCGATTAAAAGTAAACGAGTTTGTTTAATCTCGCGTTTGCCGGTCTGCAAAAATTCCGATTTTATAATAACAAATGTTTACACCACGTTTTAACGAGCACAAAAATTCTGCTTATTAAGGAAACCGGCGGCTGACTCACCCTGTTTAAACACCCGCGAATTCAACCACTCTACATTTCGAGCGCGAGCAGTAAAAACTATAGCTGCAATCCCGTAAACCAGAAACACGCGCGACCCATCCCATCTCGCGTCGCGTACAATTAATTTACCGGCTCGCAGCTCGCGAAATTCGCCCATAATTCGCAATCACAATAAATCCGCATTAAAATACTTCTTCCGGTAGAGCGACGCGAGCGATATCCTGCAGTATCGTATTGTCACCGGGGTAAAACAAAAAATAAATAAATAAATAAAAGAACGCCAGTCTCAGCGGGCGATCAAACGTCGCGATTGGCGACAGACTTTTTCGCGGGCGACAATTAAGTTTCGCTGCGTCAGAGGCGTTAAATAACTTTTGGCGAATCGCTCGTTCTCGCCGACTAATGCCCCGTCGATAAATCAAGCCCGCGGAGCATGCAAAGGCCGTATGTACCGGCGGTGCAATTGAGGCGAGCTCTAGGAGCGTACGATAATTATCCGGACGCGCGGCGGGCAATAAACGTGTACTTAATTATGATTTATGCCCAAAGACAGCGGGGAGAGATCGGATGGGAAAAGTGAAAGAGAGTGAAAAAGCGCTTTATTTGTCTCGGGGGGCCCGCAAACAATCGAAATTTATTTGAGCGGTAAGTGCTTTCACCGAGGTGCGCGCGGTGTACTCTGGCGCATTGTGTCTTCGTTAGTCGGCGTTATTATTGCGAGGCTTATTGCTGATTGTTGCCGAAGTCGCTCTATACGTTTTCATTTGTTTGCAAAATACTACCGAGGAGAGTCTACAAATCTAATGTAAGCAATAACAATTGTAAAATTGTGATATTATATTTATATAAATATTTTCTTGAAAAATTATTCAGTCAAGTCGAACCAATTTCCAGAAAATTAGCAATCTTTTCTTAACAAGAAAAAAAAAAACACAGCCAGGGTCCGCTATCCAAAACCGCGATCGCGGTTACAACCCGGTGCAACTCGGGTGCGAAAGACCTCACGGCGACAATAGTCGGAGCGTCCTTGTCGCGTTCCCGTTACATCTCTCTCTCTCTCTCTCCTCGCATGCGCACCAAAGTCGAACGGCGGCGCGCATAAATTCAGCGCGGCAGTTCGTCCTTGATATATAATCGCGATGCGCGCCGCTTTTAGGAGAGATTCCTCGACGGTATCGAGTTTTAATCGCGAACAGGTGATTAGGGGCGCGTCGGCTTACCGCGGGGATCGAAGGCGGGGATCGAGTTCCAGGGGCGGGCTGCTTAATTACTTACTCTCTTTCGATGGAGTAATTAACGAGTCGGCGAACGGGATTTGCATGCGGGTATATAAGCTGCGCGTCGAAAATGCGGGGAGACTCGAATCGTTATACGACTGTAGGAGTCTCCGATGATTGTAATTGTAATTAGGCCTTATTTAGTGACGTGCGCCCAGACGGCCTCATGAATAATGCATTGTTATGGTAACGAGTGGGAACTGTATCGAAACGGTTAGCATTGATTAAGTTTTTATTTTTTTATTTACAATGTCTGATACGAGGGGCAAACAAACACTTTGAAATTGTCGATTCAATATACATCTATCGCGGCCGTAATTTGCTTTGGATTCGACCTTACTCGAATCATTAAATTATTATTAGAAACTTTTTTCCAAAGTATAATCGACGGCCGTCTTCGGTGAGTGGACGAAAAAAGTATCTAAACACCCTTGAGCGTCAAAACTCAATTTCGTCATTCATTCTAAAGGATCAGACATAGCAATTTTTTTTTGGCCTTGAGCCTTTAAAGTTTCGCGTCTGTGAGAACGAGAATCGCGTTTGTTTTTTTTTCTCCTTCGTTCGGCAATCGCTTCTATATTTAACGTCCACCGTCGCTTGACCGTTTCCGGGTTAAAGACCTCTGGATTTTTAAACCGAAGCGTACGTAGCCCGGCCTGCGTTCGTGAAAGTTTTTAAACCTTCGCTTGACTTCTGATTAGAACGCAGGAAAAAAGAAATTGTAACCGTTTATATATACGAATCCAGAGGTAAACGCGCGCATAAAACTTCTCCCCGAAAGCAAAAAAAGAAAACTGGTTCTCGTGAGGTTGAACGCAGAATTTCCGAGGCATCGCCGCGGAAAAAGGCGATAAAAGCCGGGCTCCGGGCCCGGCGAGCTAAAGTTTCATTAGGACGTGCTGCACGTGCACGTCGGAGCTCTCGTACGCCGCGTAAATTCGCGGCTCGAATAAAAGCGCCGCGCGCGGCCGATCGGCCGCGGAGCCCGTCTGGATGTAACGGCGGAATCGTTAATTACAAGAGCTAAAAGCTCGGAGTCGGGGCCGAAACGAACGCCGCGCCGGCAAAAATTAATGTCAATTAGCGGCCCCCGATGAGAATCTCCGAAGCGAACGTGCCGCGGAGCTTTCAGGCGCTTATGTATACGAAAATACAGGGGGAGCTTCGTCGTTAGGGAACGAGGGGTATATACTTATGCTGATGCGGAAAAGTAGATTCGTTAGATTTTTAGGGGAGGCTCGGAAGAAGTGCCTAATTATTGCGAGTAATTATCAGAGTTATATACGAATGTTTATTGAGTTTTTCACGTTGAAAAAACAGGTGTGCGAACCTCGATTACGAAGAAATGAGTGCCGCAGCCTTCGCACGCTGAGACCTTACAATCTCTAATCTACAACGAAGGAAAAGCCAATTTCATGCTCACCTTTGAAAATCATTAACAAAATTCAAAAGCAAGCAGTGCGCGTTATGGTTAAATAAATAACGAGCAGCGAAAAGCGAAAAGAGATCCAATAAACCAGGACTCGATTAAAAGTTTTATCCCATCGAGTCAATTATAAAATCCATTAGCAGTAACACGGAGACTTTCATTAATAATATTTCACCTGCCAGGATACTTCCTTACAACGACGCCTCATAAACGTCTCATTAATACTTTAAAAGGATTTCACTTCCCATAGCCGAGCTCCATCGGCGAAAAATCTGAATAGGAGCTTCCTTTCAATAAAGAAACTCTCTCTCTCTCCCCGCGAGAGACGAATATACGGCCGGCCGCAGGGCGAATAAAGTACAAGGAAGAGCGCAGCGTCGCGGCAAAAAATCCGGCGAGAAGAAGAAAAGGCGAGAGGATTATACGTACAAGTCGCGTGTATCCTATACGTACGTATAAGCAAGGATGAAGCGCGCATCGGGACTCGAATTCCTGAGGGAGAAGCGCGTGCAAGCGTGAAGCTATCCGAGAGCCAGAGAGAGAGAGGGGATAAGAAGAAAAGACCGCGGTCCCAAGAAAGTCGAGAAGAACGAGAGGATGAGAAATGGAAGGACGAGGAGGAGAGAGAAATCGAGGGAGAAAATGAGCAAGATAGTGGAGGGGAATGCGACGGAGAATAATGGAGCCTTTTCCGCTCGCGCCTGATTTTTTACTCTCTCTCTCTCTCTCTCTCTCTCTCTCTCTCTCTCTCTCTCTCTTTCGTATACGATCGGGTACCTTCAAAAATCCGTGACTGTATCTCTAATAAAATTAAAGATCCCTTCCCAACAATTCGGGGAGCGAAAAAAAAAAGACATGTTAGGAGGTCGGTAACTTTTTGCCGGACAAGTGCATCGGCCCCCGATAAAAATCGCGATAATCTCTCCGCATCCCCGTGGTCGCGAGCATCGGCTTCTAAAAATACTCGGTATCCCTCTAAAAATATCAAGCGCGCCTAAATTACGCATTTTCGAGGAGAGCGGCCTGGCTCGCTGCTACAGCTCGCGCGGCCGCGAGAGAGAAGGATAACGTAATGAGAGAGCCGGAGAGAAAGGTCGGCCTTACGGAGGAGTAGTAGGAAGCACGGCGGCTCTCTCGCTCGCAGCTCTCCGAAAGGGAGAGAGAGAGAGAGAGAGAGAGAGAGAGAGAGAGAGGAAGACAGGCCCGAGCGAGCGTGTAAAAGATAGTGGTCGCTGACCCGCTCGGAACGTTGACTCCGTCCTCCCTCCTCCTCCCGGCCGCTTGATATTTTCTCCCCCCATGGAGCTCTCGGTACAGGTATAGAGCGCACCTTAGCCTATCTCATTCTGTTCTCTCCGTTTCGCTTTTTCCCCGCTCCCCTGCAGGCCGCTCGGAGATGAAGCAGCGGCACCTGCGCGCAAGCCGACCAGCGAGGAAAAGCCTTTTTTCAGGAGAGGAGCTGGGCTTTGTGATTTTCGGCGCCGATGCCGCGGCCTTAATTCTTTCACGCCGCGCAGCCGGGAAATCGAGCTGCTTCGTAATGGGGGTAGGAGTTTTTTTGCCCCTTCGATTCGGGAAAACTCCGGCGTATCCGGCTGTACCGACGCCTATGCAGGCCGTTTGATGATTCACTTGTATAGATTGCGGTTTGGAGATCAAATGGAAAGGCTCGTTTTTCAGCGGTTGCACGATATGGAAATAAAGTTCGAAATATGCTCGGGATGAGTTGCTCAACGATCTTCTTGCATGTTGAGATGGCCAATAAAAAAAAACCGCTACTAACTGAATTAGCAGGTTGCTTTCTCAAAGGAACTTTCTTTATTGAAATTCCTTTTAAGAAATTAAAACATTTTTCTTTTTTTTTTCTTTTAGTTTGTATTTATCTATTATGAGTAACACCAGGCTTGTATCTTATTTAATTAAAAAAAAAATCAAGTTACTTCTCCAGTCAAAATATTTTATCCAAAATTTAAAATTATATCAACAAAAATGAAAAATTTTTTAAATACATTTCTAAAATCTGTTGTAAAATAAAGAAAAGAAAAAGCAACAACTTTGACCTTGAAAAAATATTAAAAAGTAATAGAAAATAATACATTACTAGGGACTCGGAAGTAATAATATTATACACGTCTTACACATCAATAAAATAAATTTATTATACTAAATTTAATATCTTTAGAATCTTTTGCTTTTACTGTCAATAACCAAAAATTTTACATCTTTTGCTACTTGTCGCTGTCTTGGTTCGCTATGCCTCTTCATGTTGTCTATATCTTTATTAAAAATAAATAAAACATGCACATTTAAGACTTCATTTTTTTTAACTATGATTCACTTCTTTCTCACATGACATACTCCCTGTTCCCTATGGGTGTATAAGAAAAGTAAATTCGTTGCATTTTTAGCATAAAGAATAAAAATAATGATTAAAATAGTTTATAAACGAGTGATAATTTAAATCAATTGCAAAATTTTATGAAAGTAAAAAAATGGATAGTGTTGAAATGAAGAATTTAAAAAGAAAAAAGATAAGAGAAAAGCGAAAGCTTGAAAATGCGAAGAAAGAAAAACGAAAAATCGCGCTTCAAGAATTTAATAAGGAAAAATAAAAAAAAATAAAACTGGAGCGGAATAGTAAGTCAAAACAAAAAAATAAAAAAAGATGAGATAAAATAAAATTTTAAAATACTCAATAACAAAAAAATTTATTTATTTCAATAAATACATATAGTATGTAAATTAAAACTAATTATAAGTAATTTAAGCGATTTTTTG
>UCOM01001913.1:0-33195 GCA_900474385.1 Ormyrus pomaceus
CCCCCCCTCCGAGCTTGTGTGTACACAAGCTTGCCGCTTGGCGACACTGTCGATTCGATTAAATCCTCTTTGTAAAACTCGCGCGCGCACGAGAACAAACGGCGCGGCTGTGCGTAGGATGTTTTTTTTTTTTTTTGTTACTCGGTGCGCACGGAATTAAAGCGAGGGAGAAGACGCGCGCGGCCGCCGGGCTGGGAGTAGGGAGAGATACATTAAATTGCAAAATAGTTTCGCGGTAAATATAACGAGGGAAAAGTTTGCCTGAAAATGGAGAAAGAACCTCGTCGTTATAGCTCGGGAGTCGCTTGGCGTATATACGTATATATACAGAGAGACGGCCGGAGATGGAGAGCAGACGGATGGCGGAAAAATAAGAAGAGCAAAGAGGCGCGGGCTGGCCGAGGCGGGAAACACGCGGAGGGGACGAGGAATCGAATGTAATTACCGATGCGCAGATATTTACTCGACACACCTTTTCCCCACCTTCCGCGCGAAAAAGATTTTTTTTTCTTGCTCCCTCCTTCGTTCCTTGCCGGCGCGCTCCTTCTTCTACTTCGTTTCCTCTCGTTTTCTAGTTCGGCACCGCGTGTACTCGTTAAAAATTCTCATTCGTCTCAACCGCACGCGCGGGGAGCGGCGGGGGGAAGGACGAGGGACTCCGGGCTTCCGCGCCCCAGAATCGACATTCATTAGAGAGAGCCCCGCCGCCGCCCAAGCGAAAATCCCAGACGGCGTGAATTTTTCTCTCGCCACCGAGCGACGCCTATACCGCCGCCGCCCTGCGAAAGGAGCACCGCCGCCGCGACGCTTTTAGCCGAGTAATGGAAATATTGGTGGCGGCGCTGGCTGTCTATTGGAAAGCGAAGCGGTCAGGAAGCGTTTGTTTATAGGAAGGAGCGAATCGACCGGCGCAATTAAATTAAATTTTTGCCGGATGCCGGAGGACGAAAAGCATTTTGTGCTTAGAGATTGAAATCGGAGGAAATTAATTTGCTGCTGAATTTTAAGGTATATTTTATATCTAAAATGAACTAGGTTTTCTTGGAAGCTTTGTGATTGATTGCTGGAAAGACCGCAAGCTTTTTAATGACGAGAATATAGGCGAATCACAATTTCGCTGATAAAATTTACTCTGAAATTCCAATTAATTACACTCCTTCGCCTTCCGAGAAAACGCCTCTCTTATTTCTCAATTTTTGCGCCCGAATTGCCGGCGAAAGGTTCTCGAAAAAACAGGTCGGCCGACAAAATTCGAACGAAACTACACTCGCAAAGACGGGCCGCGACGGCGAGAGAATTGGCAATTTGGAGCGGGCGGAAATAACGCTGCAATTACCGCCTTTGCCGCGCGGCAAAGTCGATACGGAGACACCTCGGGGGAGAGGGAGAAAAAGCCTTAATGGCGTAAAGAGAGCGGCAAACGTCGCGCCGCGACAAAAGCCTTTATCCGGCCGAGTGCGCGCCGAAACACAGAGGCTGTGTTTACGCAATTGGCAATTGGCCGCTCCGCGGCTAATCGAGCGGATAATTTTTAACGAGTCCGCGGGCCGTTTTCCGGAAATAATTAAACTCCCCGAGACGCCGTGTTAATTTTGCTTTTACTGGATGATAAAAGGAGAACGGGGGAAGGGGATATTTTTTTCTCGGGGGGTTGATGAAGGAATTGGGGTTTTTACGGGATTCTAAAAAGGAAAGTGCTCCATTTTTTTCGTCGAGAAAGGAAGGATGGTATAAAAGTTGTAGATTGGACGGAGCGTATTGCTAATGCAGTTGGAATGACTAAGATATTGGACTTGGGTAGTTCAGTCGGAAATGGTTATCAAAATCCTGTTCGGATTTCGTGGCAGTAAATTTTATTGGCCTTCCTTGCACAATTTAAGTTCGTATTTTTCCTTCGATTTTTTCGCAAGCTTCTTTTTACGTCACTTGTATTAAAACGTTTCTTCGTACATTGGCGATTTAAGATTCTATAAAAAATCATTTTTGTTTCGGATGCCAAATTTTTGAATCTTTAGATCTCTCTATTACAAATATTTTCTCCGAGTTTTAATTGCTTTAATTCATTTTTTTATGTAAGTTTTAAGTAGGGATGCAACATCGAACACTTTGTTTAATTTTATTTTTTTAATAGTATCCGTTATTAGTTACATCAAAGTACTTGTCCTCCCTACAATTTACATATCATTTAACTGGAAATTGCGTGTATGCAAAATACTTGTTTATTATGTATTATGGTATTTTCTACTTACGTGTCACTAAAGTTAATTACGGATTCTTTTTGCAAAATAAAAACTTGCCTGAAAGTTTTAAAAAAGTTATTATTTTTCGTCGCGACATTGGACTTTCCTAACTTTTAATTACATCTCCGTAGAAGTCAAGCTAATTACACCCGTATAAAAATTAACCTTTGATCTTTAAAAATCTAAAATAAAAGACCCTCCACTCTGCCAACTATTCAAACTCCCTCGAAGCAAAGGCTCCCTATAAACTAGAAATGACCATTGCCTCCTCCACGGTTTAACAAAAAAGCTTCAAACGCTTTTCACCCCCCCGGAAAATCTAGTTATTTACACTCCCATACTTTGCACTTGAAGTCCTCCTTCAAAACAATAAAAGCGTACTCTCGACGCGCAGCGGCAAACGAGAAGCAAACAGAGCTGTCAAGAAGCCTCCGTAATTCCCGAATTTTATTCATACGACTGTCCTGTCACTTACCGCCAGTCGCGAGGCGCGGCGGCCGCCGCCGCATTTATTTCCCTTTGTTGCCGCTGCGGGCCACTCGCGCACGTGCCAATTTCGCCTCGTCACTTACGACGCCGGCAATTACGCGCGAGCGCGCGCACCTCTCTCTTTTTAAACGGGCGCGTGCGACCGGGACTGTTTGTACGTCTGTTAAAAGCGGGGCATACGTCGCGCCGGGTAACAAGGGATCTCCGATAAAGCCCCGGGAGGAGAGCGCGAGGAATAAGCCCTTGTTTGGCAAGAGAGAGAGAGAGAGAGAGAGAGAGGTAACTGCGCGCCTCGTGACCTTATTATTTTTCGCGGAGCACCGAGACGAGGAACTCTTGTTGTCGAAATAGCTGCGAGATTGACTTTTAGTGCTCGGATATGCGCTTTGTTATCTTGAGATTTTCCCTTCCTGAAGGAGAGAGGCGGAGGAGTCGCGAGGCTGCGGTTTGAGTAGGAATTTTTTTAGGAGAAACTTTTCTCTTCGAGTTGCAAAAAGTCGATTTTTGAAAGTTCAATTTTGAACTAAGGAAATTTTAGAAGTTCGATTAATAAGATTAAATTTTACTGCATTTCAATTCGTGGAATATTAATATTGGCGCCATTCGGCGTTTTTAATTAAAAATCATTCCTTTCAATGAAATATTGCTGTTCGATTTCTTGCGTGAATTGTAAAAAGAATAAATATATGTTCGGAGGGAATTTTTTGCTATTTCCCAGAAAACTTCTTATTAAATCTCCCAATGTTTAGCGAATCAACATTTCCCCGTCTACATTAAACAACATCAAATTTCCCCCACCTCTTTCCCCTTTCAAAAAAATCCGCATTAACTCTCGCAACAAGAATTGCTACAAATTTCTGACACATTTTTCTAAGCCTGAAAATGCCAGCCCGCGGCAGCAGGCAACAGAAACATCCGGCCCTCATCACCGTCGCACTTTGTTTGCCCGCTCGAGAAGAGGGAACGGTCGCAAGGTGTCGTCGTCGGCGTCGGCGGCGGCGGCTGCGGCCGGCATTAGCGCGTCTCCGGTTATATCCCGCGGTAAGTGCGAGGAAGCCAAGAGCACGGAATAATTGCAATTTAAGAGCTGCGCGCGGACGACGACGGGAGAAGACGTCGTCGTCGTCGTCGTCGTCGCGCGACCGAAGCCGATTCGATCCAATTAAGAGAAGCCTCCGGGGCTCGAATCCTCTCTCACTCTCTCCCTCTCTTCTCTTTTTCTTGGCGGTAGAAAGCGAGAAAAATAATAAGACCGCGCGGCCGCAAGTGTTGCTGTTTTCATGTAGCTGCCGCTTGGATTTTTTTAATTGGATTGGTTTGTTTCACGATTAATTATCGCCGAGGAGGACGCTAATGGCATCTGCTTTTAGGGGGGGAACGTTAGTGCTCGAGCTGCGGTGACGAGTCTTTTTAAAGGGGAGATGTTTCTTCTTTTTTTTTTGGGTCACGGGTAATTGCATTTTCCCTTAATTAATTTTCCGGTGGAAATTTATTTAAATCTACATTTATCATTTGCTAGACCCTCCCCCCCCCTCGAAGAGAATCTGTTTCGCTTCGTAAAACGATCTCGGCTCGCGCTACAAAGCGTCATCGCGGTAAACCCTCAAAGAAACCTCGCCGCGGTGTATAAATTTAAGCCGCATTGTAAATAAATTTCCTTTAAACGCTCTAAGAAGATTTTCCTCGTAATGCGGAGAGTCCCGGCGGCACTAAAACGACTAAAACGACTAAAAAGTGCGGCTTCGAAGGAGCGCGAGTCCTTTATCCCACTGCTTTCTTTTCCCAGCCTACTTATCCCCGCTAAAGATGGATTACTCGGCGACGCGGATAAAAAAGCAGAGCCCGACCCGTTCAGCAGCCTCCCCCATCCCCTCCCTTCGGCGGGCTAAGCGAGAGAGGAAGGGAAGAAACAGTCGAATGCATAATAATCGTCGCCGGTCGATAATAATCCGATGATCCGACCGCGGACGAATATCGAGGAGGTCCGGCGGGCGACGGTGAAAGAACGAAAATTCAATTAGCGATGCAAAGGGCGACTGACGGAAGGAAGGAGGGGTGGGAGAGCAGTTGGTTCCGGCAAGCGGGTTATAACACAATTACCAAGGACGACTTGAATCGCATTACCATGCCGGGGAATTGAGTTTGCGCTCTCGGCGAAATAGCTGTGCCTCCCGACGCTGGTCGATCGGCGCGCGTTCTATTCTTCCCGCGGATAATCTAACGTCGGATTAGAAAGGTACGTGGTATATCGTTTTGAAAAGCGCGAGAGCGCGGCCGAGGCAGAACGGGTAATTTAGTTTTCGCGGGGGAAATTAGCCGGGGCGTAAGGGGAGAATCGCGTGACTCCCTTTCATCGGCGGAGTAACCCTTTCCGCCTCTGAGCCTTTCAGCGCAAAGTCAATGGCTCGCGTATATATATTCAAACTCCCCTTTCTCGATATCTTCCCTTTCTCTCTCTCGCAAAAAAAAAAAAAACAGATGCTCCGTGTAATCTTCCGTAGTACTGTTATACGAATACACGCGCGACTCGCGAGATGTTTCTAGCGGCGGCGGCGCATCCACGCACAGATCTGAATGCGCGCAAAGAAGGGAGAGAATTGCGTTCTCTCTCGCTCTTCCATTCGTCGCGCTCGGCCTGAGAGCGCCAAGTGTGTTTGAACAGACACGCGACACTTATGTTTGTTCTCCCCACTTTGGCTCTCTAGTTCCTGCCTCTCTCTCTTGCCTATTCTTCCTCTCTCTCTCTCTCTCTCTCTCTCTCTCTTTTGCTCTCTCTCTCTCTCTCCCGCGCGCACGAACGCCCGCGCAAACCCTCTTTCGCCTTTGTGTCGTTTTTACAATAGAGACGCGAGTGAAAGAGTGAAAGAGAGAGAGAGAGAGAGAGACTATTACAGTTCCGCCTGCCTCGCTCTCCTTCTTTATCCACGTACGTCAAATGGAGTGTCATTCATTTTCGAATTGCACGACATTTCAAGGGACCGAGCGCGGAGGATAGGAAGGAGCTTGCCGAGTATACACTGCGCGGAAGAAACTTTTTTTCCAGCGAGACGGACCTTTTAAATGCATCTGCTTTTCGGAAAAGCTCCCCCTCCCTTGATTTACTCGCTTAATCAAGGCTGACCTGCCCGCCGAGAGTAATCAATTGTCGATTGCGTCTCGCGCGTTATATAAAAATCCCAATCAGCGGACGATAATAAACTTACGAGGAGGACGATTTTACGGCGTCGATGCAGCCCTCTTTTATCCGTCCGCGTACGACTAAAGCGAAAGCTCGCCTTCCAGCAGACACTCGCAATCCCCGAGACGAACTGCTTCTCCCTCCCTCCCTCCCTCTCTCTCCCCCTGTCTCCCCCCTTGGCCGAGGCAACATTTTTAACTCCGCGCTCGATATACGCTCGGGCCGATATATCTCGGACCGAGGCGCCGCAAGCTTTGTTCCTGTCCGAGCTTTTCCGCTGCAGAGCTCTCTCTCTTTCTCTCTTTTCCTTTTGTTTCGACCTATTTGTTTCCGCGCGGGTATTAGTGCCCTGCTGAGGAGCGATGGACTCGCGATTGTTTTATCGGTATTAATTGGGCACCGCGCGACATTGTGTGCGAGAGGGTGGAAAAATTATGCGAATCGAGTTTCGGATTCAGTTTTCACCGGGGGGGCGGTCGCGTGCGCGCGACGCACGCTCGTGCAGTGCAAACAATTTTCAGCGGCGAAATGCAGTTTGGCGTTGGGGGGAGGGGAGGCAAAGTGGTGTTGCGGAAATTGATGTCAACTCAACGTCATCTGCATGTTTCGAGTGCATATTTTATTTCGGAATATCATCCCGGCCGAGGAGAATAAAAATGTTGCGCGCCGTATGTCTTACCCCGGGACGTAACTCGAAAATTACGCGTTTCGTGTTATTTTTCATTTTTTTTTTCCTTTTTCAATTGTAAACGTACGAAGAAACACGGTTTTTCGTCCTAATAAAACTTTATGGCCTTTATCTATGCTGTATTGCTGCGAACACTAAATAACAGGTCGTAACTCGTAAATAAATTTTCAGTCGTAAAACGTCGCGCGAACTCAATCTTTTCTCGATCCGCGAGATAAAAGAGTTCAAAGTTATTAAAAGCAGCATTAAACGAACGATACACAGCTCGAGAGCGAAAAATTAGAGACAGCACTCTGGATAAAAGAAAAAAAAAAGCATCCGCCCGACGTGCAATCTCCTTAAAACGCATTCGTTCAATCGCATCATCAGCAACACAAACGAAGCTGCCGGCAAACAGCTCTCCCCCCGGGGAACAAATAGCGCGGACTTATTCAGTCCGCCCGGCGTCAGTCGGCCCTCTCTCCGGCAGTGTATCTCGGCGCACAATAAGCTCGCGCACGCCGGACTTAAAACGCGCGCCTCTCTCGGCAAGTGCTAAGTTTATCGAGCGCGATGGCCGGCAGAAAACTCTCGCGCGGGGATTCGCAGTTTAAATATTTACAGGGCGCGTCCGTCGACTCTCCGAGAGCTTTCCCATCGGCGCGAGCGGGAAATTAGATTTTCCCGGGGAAAAACGTCGGCGACTTTCGCCGAATAGAAAAGAGAGAGAGAAGGAGAGAGAGCTCCGGGAGAGTCTCTCCTTTCAAAGCCCGGGGACGACAACGCCGTAAAGGCGAACTTAAAGCCGATTCGCCGGCGTATATCTCCGCCCTCGAGGCTCCGTGTGTATACGCGCCGCGGCTTTTTCTCCGTTGGTCATCCCGTCTGACAGACGCAGGGAGTCGCCTCCCGGAGAATCTCATAAGGTTCCGCGATATCGCGTTCGTTTGTCATGTGTCGGGCTCGATTTCGGTTCCTTTTAAAAGGGAGAAAGGACTCTCGTGTCCCCCGCCGCTACGTGCGCGGATATATAAGAGATACCCGGGCGAGCTGGCTTTTTACTCCGAAAATCAGAGGATACAATAGCCGCTTGATTCGGCCTCCGGTACCAGACAGATCGCATGATTCCGGTAAATTAATCGCGAATTTCCATGCCCGCGCGGTCCGGTTGATAAAAATCTCGAAATTCCCCATCGGAAAGCTCTCCGGGCTTGATGTACAAGCTCCGCTTTTGAATTCAAATCGACTACTTAGCCGGAAATCCTTGCAACCTCATTACCCCCGAGCATATAACCGGAGGGGGGAGGAGCAGAAAAAAGTCGAGCCGACTTATTTCGCGAAAGCCATTACCCAAATCTCCGGTAATTCGATGATGATCCTCTCGCCGCGCGTAACGGACGAATTTTTCACCCGGTAAATTCCCGATCCCCCCCCGTCGAGCAAACATACGCGCCGCCGGCGGATTATACGCCCAAGTTTTTCCCCGCGCGCGCGGCTAGACGAGTCGAGGAACTTGCCGGGCCGAAAATGAAATGTTACGCGCGGCAGAGAGGAGTCTTGCGCGCGCGCGGGGGGGGCTTCGCGTCGCAAAAGTTAAGCGCGAGACCGCCTCGGTTTGAAGTCAATTCCCAGAGTTCGTCGCGCGGATTCGCAAGGCAGGAGGAGGAGGAGGAGGAGCCTCTACCGGAGCGTGAAACGAAAGCGGAGGCGGGGGAGAATACGGTCCATTTCGCCGCGGCGATAAAAGCGCCGTGAAAAGAAATTCCTATCTTCGCCGGTCTCCGACTCTATTCGGAGTCTCTCCACTTTCGAGCGGCTCCTCATACTCGAGGTTAGCGCGTTAATTGTAATGGTATTAATTACGTTAATGGACCGCCGTGTAATCTTCCGAGCCTCCTTTGCCCTACCCCCACTTGTTTCGTTCTCTTTTTCCTCGCGCTTTGAGCGCGGGGACGAGACGCGGACGATCCATATTGGCCTCCCACGGCTCTTTGAAAGGCGCGCGCAGTTTTTGCCGGAGCTGGAAAAAGGAGAGAAGGAAAGCGGCCGCTTCCTCAGAGAGATGCAAATCACGGAGGTGTTCGCGCGCGATTCCCTCAAATTGCTTCTTCGGCGACGCCTCTGCGACGCGTCCGTCGCTGATGTTGTTATTATCATTATTCTCGTTCATTATGGCGATGGATATTGGAAACTGACGTTGCCGGCCGGTGAGATTTATTAATTAATAAAGTGGAGCTTTGTTAGAAAGCGCAGAGAAATATGTTAGACAAATTATACTTATTGCGAAGGGCTGTGATTTCCTGCGAATAAAACCGCTTCTGAAACTATTTGTTCCATAATTTAATTGAGAAATTCGCGCAAGATATTAAAAATATTTCTAGAATGAAAATTTCTATTAAAGACGAGGTACGATTAAATAACGCTTGAATAATTAATAAAAAGGAAATTTCATTAATTCAATTATCCAAATTTCATTAATCCCCGGTCTCCTCAATTAAATCCCGGTTTTTCGTTGTCGGAAGCTCCATAAATTCATTAACTCGCGGGACGCTTGCTTTTTAATCTCCCGCCACTGTCCCCCCGGCTAATCCCCCGAATTAGTTCCTTCATAATTCATGCTTACACCCCGCAATCCGTCATCGCGCAATTCAATCCGAAACCAAGCCCAAAAAGCAGTCCTGCCTGCCCGTAACGAAAAAAAAGGCGAAAAAATAAATGAAAGAAGCACAAAATAAAATCCAGCTCATCCCCCGCTGGGAATCCCCCTTGATCTCGTCACTAAAGACACGCGATCGAGTCGCGCAGCCCGGTGGGAGGCGCGACTTTACGATCGCGTCCGAGCGGGATTAGAGGAGCGGCGCGGTGTACAGCCGGGGCTGCCCTCCCCCGTATAAATCGCGACGTGATTTTACTGCCGGGTATCAAAATTACGGTCACTTTTAATCCGGGCCGGATAATTAAGCTCTCTCCTCGTCGGAGCAGAGACTGCGGGCGTTTTCTATTACGTTCGTGCGTCGTTACGGCGCCCCTGTTTATAATCCCGGAATCGCCGGAGCGATGAGTGCCGTGTGGCGGGGGGAGGCAGCATATACGCCGGTCACGCCAGCCGGAGCTCCGTGCATTTTTATGAAGGACGTGTGCTCGAGAGTCTAGGAATCTCCGCTTACGGGGTTCTCGCGTGAGGCGGACTTTTATTTTTCGAGCGGCGGATTGATTAAAGAGCCTCGCTGGAATATTGATGCTTATTCGGAGTGCTTGGACGTTGGGTTCGATGCTGGGAAGTGTATTCCCCGGAAAATTGGTTCGTCCAGTTTAAAGGTTGGTTATTGCGTTATTATGTGAGCTTTGTTTTTTCTCCCTTTGAATTATTAAATTTACTATTTCGGCTGGCCTACATACCTATGTGGTCTCGGTACAAAGAACATCTTCTTTAATTGATTTGGGACCCAAAAACACTGCGCCTCATATTATTTAATTCGCGTAATTGGTTCTATGGAGATTAGATGTATAAATCTCTCGCGGTATCATAAAATACGCGTATAACTCGTGTGTTTTCAATCAGTTCAACTTATTCGAAATAAATTGAAGCCCATTTATGCAGATACGGGTGATTTCGCGAATGATATCGATTCGACTCTAATTGATCGAATAGTTTATAATGAACTAAAAAATGATAAAAATAAATCATTTCTAAAAGCAGTTTGCAAATTGCTCGAGGCTAAAAAATTTTCACTAAAGATAATAAAATAGAAATTTTGCCGCAGCGGCACATGAAAACACGGCGTAAACAGAGTTTCAGCTGTAATATAGTACAATATTGCCAATCGTAAAAAATTTACTGCCCGCAGACATGTTTTTTCGTTAAGTTTAATGCGTTTTTATATACGTTTACAGTAAAAACGCTTCGAAGCGTAATTCGTATTCGTTAAAAACGCTTTTTAATCATACGAATAAAATTTCGACATTTAAGGCAAAAATTTTATTCCTCAAACGCAATGATTACACGCCCGCAATGCCGTTAATTGCACTCGTAAACCCCCTTCGATTTAAATCCCCGCGCGGCATTAAGTATCTTTCAAATTCAATTATCTTTCATACCCGGCCATTAAAATTTAACACTTTGCGAAGCTCCCCCCATTGACCCAATTAGTTAATTGTCGCGGCGCGTATCGAATGAGCAAAAACTGAGCCGAAGGCCTGTATATAACCGCTCTCGCGTTAGCCGCCGCGCGCGCTTCAATAAAACGCGCCGCGGAGAAACACGCGAGTCAGCAGGGGTATATGTATAAGCATTCAGCGGGCTACAACGGCACAGGACTCGAAAGGGAGATAAGCGCTCCTTTATCCCCTTTTTCGGCGGGCAGCGCGCGGTCGAGAGATTTAAGCGGCCGGAAAGCGAGTGTTTAGCGATAAATAATGGGAAGATTCGCGGAAAGAGGCATTAAACGCTCGCAAGAAAGGAAGCCCATTAGCGCGATCGCCGCGCGCAACCGTCCATTCATGAACTCACTCTCTCTCTCTCTCTCTTGCTCTCGCGGGTTGCCTAGTTATACAGAGTACGAGAGCGTATATACACGTGCGCGCATTTATACGCCGCCGCCAACTAACCGCCCCCACTTCCTTCTTCCTCTTTGGCGCGCCGCAGCAACTGGATGTGTTTCCGCGCACCGCGCGGCGATTACCGCCCCCCCCCCCCCCCACTCGTTCTCCTGCACCCTTACGGGAGAGATAGACAAACGAGAGGTATCGGTGACGGGCGAGGAGACGAAGAGCTTCTGCGAGGGTCCGGTTACCGGCGACGTAAGTTTTCTTTTAATTGGGTGGTGTATAGGGTGGAGAATTTTTGGAGAGAGTCGCGGGGGAACTCGATCTGCATTTTGGGTCTTTATTAAGGATGCCTATGTATAAATTAGCATTAATTTAACGGGGTAATTATTAGCTCTTATCTTTTGGGGCTCTTGTTCCGTGTGACTGGCGCGATAAATTTATTCTACTGCTTGAGATTGTTCCAATTTAGCTTATAAATACGGTTTATAACGCAAACACGCTTCTCAAAGTCGCGCTGTTAAAGTGAATTATGCAGAGCTGCTTCCTAAATTCTAACCTACTTTAATCATCTGCTGTTTAACGATCTATTATTCAACAATCGGATAAAATGTAGCGAGGTTAAAATTCACGCGAGATTTAACAGATTGTCGAAGCAGAGTTATTGCGCGGCGGCTTTAAGTGACCCAAATGTATATTGAAATGTTTTCAGTTTGGCGAAGAATGCCGCCTGAAAAAATTCCAAGAACTTTTCTTTTGTTTTCCGGCCCTTTCACTTTTACTAGCTAGTTTTACAACAATGCACAAATGATCCCCAGCTTCCAACCTTCTCTGCCTTTATTCGCGTCGCATTTCATACGTACTCGCCTGTATTTGCAAATATTTCTCTCACAAAAACACAAACCCCCGTTTTGAAACCCTACGAGACCCCGTGACTCAATTTACCCTTCTAATCGATCGCGAAAGGTACTCCAAACAGGCAACTTTCTAAATTAATATAAGCGTTAAATTATCCTCTGCGCTTGCGTATTCTCGCCCCGATTTTCCCGCGGGTAAACACGAGCTTGGGCATCAATGACAAATAAGAAAGGAGGAGAGATATATATAGGCGAGAAGAGGGTAAGTCGGGCGAAACTGCTGAATCGCCAATGAGCCCCGTCGGTGGCGGCCTTTGCAGTTGGCGAAACTGCGGAGAACGTTACCGAGAGCCGACTCGCTTGTATATGCCGTATATACGTGTACTTAGCGATCGCACTTGAGCGTGAATTTCGATGACTCTTCTCGCGCGCGACTCTCTCCCGCCGTCTATCGTTTGCGCAAGGAGACTCGAGCGATTCTACGTGTTTCGGGGCTTTTCGGTGATCTGTTTTTCGTTAAATTCGGGTGGCGCTTTGATGGATTACTTATCGTATCGTTACATTTATTGAGGATTAATCACGTATAAATTTTATAAATAAATCACGGTTTTAACGCTGAGATTGTTAAATATTTTTAACCAGTTTTGTATTATTAATCATCTTTGCAATTAAATTTCCGTCTGCAGTAAAAGTAATGATATAATAATGCGTCCAGTAAGCGCATTCTAATAAATTAATTTGATTTTACACGTACGCATTCAGATTTGCAGTTCTCGGCTCTCTAAATATTCGAAAAACTCATCATTTTAAACAATGAAATGCATCAGAAATTCAGCGATTCTCAGCATATTCATTAGCAGCCAAATTTGAACAAATAATTTAATGTTGCTGCACGTAAATTCACCTCCAACAAAACATTTTCAGCATTTGGGAATGCAATAAAGCGCCGTCCCTTGTATGTTTTAAATAAACCTTCGAGGAAAATATATAAACGTCCGTCTCGGCTCGGTCTCAAGCCAAGGATAACGGAGGAATTCTTTTCCCGATGCGGCGGGAATCTATTTCTCTTTAAAGGGGCGGCTGTAAAATCCGTTGAATGCGTATAAAGTTTATACTATAAAGTTTTTTATGAATTGTATACGAAAGCTGTTTAGGTTTTACTGCGCGAAAATAAGCTACGTGCAAAAGCCTGATTTGGCCGAGTTTGACGTTAATGCTGTTACACTGTGTACTATAAACGAAGGATGAGTACGTGCCAATTTTCGAATTCAGTAAAAGCGTTAATCAATGCAAATTGTGCGACGTTATAAAAGTACGCCAGATACGAACCTCGTTTACTCTATTTCTATATTTCATCGCGGTAAATTTAGGGAAAAAAAAGTTTGGAAAATTGAATACCATTGAAATTCCACAATTTAAATATTCAAATAATTTTCTAATAAAATAATGTAATAATATACTTACGTATCTATAAAATATTAAAATAAATTTTTCAACGGCAAACGCAAGCGGGACTTTTTCTACTAATCTACGCGTAAATTAGTCATTGAAAGTTGAATAACTTTCCAGTCGATTACACAACATTTACATTCCCCCTGACGAGAAAAACGAAAATTCAAGCGCGAAACATTTTCACAGCATTTCGCGTATCATAATAGAATTGCTCATACATGTATATCGTTAGAACCATTCGTTTATTCTTTTTCCCCGGTTAAAATGTTCTTTTTACTGCGACACGTTGCGAGGCGGACGTGACATGGACACGTGCGAGCCGGCTTTCGACTCGAAGGGGGTAAAGGCCGCCAAGCACATACGACTCCTTACAGTTAATGTACTTTATATAAAATACACACCCCGCAATGTGGTTATAAATCTGGGAGAGGTTCGATAAATCGTAGATCGTAAATTTTGACAATCGCGCATTTTCAGTCGCACGCACTGGAAAGTAAATAAATAAAAAAAATTTTATTTTTTCTTTTTTTTAAATGGGTCTCCTCTTGGGGGTCAAATTACCGAGTTGAAATGTTTTTTTTTTTCTTTTTAAAACATGAGAATTTTAAATACGCTGAAAATGTCGAATAAAATATTTCCATTGAGAGCTGAAATAAAATATTGGAAAACTTTGGAGAAAACTTTAAATAAAAATTACAATTGGCACGTTTCGGTAAAAACCTCATGTCATTAAAAACCCAAGCAGCGGCTTAAAAAAAAGCACCCTGCCGTCCTTTAAAAGGCGAAATGAAATTAAAAAAGAGCGTCCCGGGGGAGCGTAGGCGCAAAAATTGACACGCAGCCTAATTAAGCCAGAGGAGCTGCGGCGGCACTCACCTGAATCCGGGGAGCGCGCGTTCCTCGAGGGTGCCTAAGGGAAGAATCGGCAGCGGCTGCAGTCTCTATCTCTCTCTCTCTCTCGCTCGGAGCGGGGGGCTAAAGACACACGTCGGCTGCTGCGAGCGCACTGAGAGAGGACCGGCGCGCGGCGCGAGTCCAGAGAGGGTGGCACAGGCACCGGGGAGGGAGCAGCCGGCTCCACGCGGCTGCCACCCCACTACCTCTCACCTATCCGATTCGAAGCGCCGCGCCGCTGCTGCCACTGCTGTCAACGCACTCGACGCACTCTCCTGCCGTTGCTGCTCCTCCTCCTCCTCCTCCTCCACCACCGCCACCACCTCCTCCTACCCCCCCGCGGCTACGGTCCTGCATTTTTATTTATTTTGCGCACGCTGCGGATGGAGCAGTGCGCGTATTGATATTTTTTCGCTTTTCTTTTTGCGAGCCTCTCGCTTCTGCCCGGCTTCTGAGCTTCTGGGCCCAAAAGTTTTCCGACTTGGTTTTGGGAACGCGGCGGAGGGGCGGTTTTTCATTGGGATGCTAAAGGTATTGAGTTGCGAAATTTGTTGATACGTCGGGGAAGATTTTTTGGTTGATACAATGTTATTTTCGGAATCTGAATAATTTTAAATTACAAATTATTTCGTAATACTGATGAAACAATGCGTATTGAAAGATATTTTGCTTCGGTAAAATAATACACTACGTTCTCGAATAACATAAATTAATAAGAAATAATTGGGCTTGTTAAATAACACAATGAATTTTTTATTTCACCGACAGCAAATTAATTTCGAAATTTCAATGCACTTTTTCCGCATAAATATTCATAAAACTTTAAATATTGAAAAATACAACTTCACTTAAAAATCGTATTTGCAAATTTGCCAAGCTTTTTGTCAACTTTTGCGATGATTTTTAGGCTTCACCGAAAAGCTATCCAAATAACAAAAGGTCACCAGATCTGTTGGTATAAAATCCAATCAAAATATGGAAACCGCGCTGAAGCAATCGCATTGTTATTAAGGCGATCCAGATTTAAATTTCGTTTTGGGTATTTTAGTTTTTAGTAAAAAGATGTAAGCTCAAATCAACAGAATGAGATTGCATGAATTTGGATTCGAAAATAAACAATAAAAATAGATTTACAAGTATTTCAACAATGTCAAAGTCGTCATTAGCTTCTTAGCAAGTAAATATTACACTTACTACATAAAATTAAGCAAGAAAAAAGTTACCTTTACGAGGTAGAAAACGGATGCCATCATTCTTACAGAAATTGAATTGCAGACAATAAGGTACCTTCGAACGCCCCACTTAATCTTCAGAAAATCCATTAAAAATCAGACCTGCAAAAAGGATACAAAAAAAAGTCTTTACTGCGAGCATAATTCGCCGGTAGAAAATTTAGCAAAATGAAAAGGCAAGGATCTCATAAAAAAGTTTATAAATTTGTTTGACGCTCCGCGAAGTGGACTGCTGCGTGCGCGGGGTGGCGCGCGGCTCCGCGTCGAGTGGCGCGCGCTCTCTCTCTGTCTCTCTCTCGCATAAGAGAGCCCGCGGCGTATCTCAGCTATAAAAGGCGCGCCGTTACCTGTCGCCGACTATACCGGCCAACTATAATCATATAACAATGGATATGGCAGCTCGCTCGTCGTAATGCAGCTTCCTAAGTATAGCGAGTGATAAAGTAGGAAAAGCACGAAAAATTGATGACGCTCGCGGGTTACGGCGTGTAGGGACTGCTGGCTTTTTGTCGATTATTTATACAGCGAAGCTGGGATCGCTTTACGGTTCGGTAGTTGATAATTGGCTGCTGAAGGGAACTTTGGGGAGAAACAGTTTTTGTTTATTTGATTAGTTGATTGCTTTGTTTGTTTGCAATTTGCAAAATGTTATAAAGAACTTTTTGGGTCATGGATTGAATTTAGCTGGAATCGAGGAAATGCGGTTTATTTTTAGCTCGTCGAATTTACTTTAAAACTAAGATTCTTAGCAAATTTTTTATTCTCATTTATTTTATTTTTATACATGCAGTTGTAAGTATTTTCAGAATCTTTAATTACATTCGAGAATTAAAGCGTGCATATTGTTTATAATGGGGAAACGTATTCATCGCGTGCAAATTTTTATTGCAGAAAATATTTTATAAAACTGCAGAAAAAGTTTTACTGCGATAGGTAAAAGCCAAAAAAGTTTGAATGAGCTTTCCAACAAGATATACGAGGCATGAAACATAAAACATAATACATAATCGTGATAAAGCCAAAGCATATTTCTTTATTTATATTGCGCACTTCTAAACCATAAGGAACGCAAGTAGAATAAGATTTATTGCCTTTTTTGCCAGTCCATTCTTCAAAGTAGAACTTCTCTAACGTTGTTATGGTTAACTCTTTACGCACAAAGTGCTCAATTTGTCTTAAAGTTTGCTCTTCGTAAACGCGAAATCTTCATAAGATAATGCTATCCTTTTAAAATGCAAATTATTCGCTTTCTATCGACATCGAATATTTTTATAAAAAGTGTATCCAAGACCGCGCTTCAGCATAAGTGAAAGAATTTATAAAATTTCACTAAAATATTAACACATAATATGCATAACGAGAGCGTTTTAAAAGAGGTTATTCGCTACATTTCGCCAGAGAATGTTTGATTTTTAAGTTTCCCTCTTAAAAAGAGGGTATCGCCGCCGATGAAAAGCACCCCGATACAATTCACCGGGCGATCAAGCCTACGAGCAATGAATCAGGCTCGAATCAATAGTCTCCCGCTCGAAAATAGCGTAATAGCGAGCGAAGCCTCGGGTAATACGTATCGCTCATCGCTGCTCTTCACAACGAAACGAGTGGAACGCGCGCGGAGAAAGCCTCTGGACCGCTCCTCTTCAAACTCGTTACAAATGCCCGCGTGCAGTCTGCTTGGACTCCGTGTGCCATTGTCAGCGATGAATCGCGCAAGAGGACTTTTGCGAGCGGCCGCGTGTAATTTTCCGAGATAATTTCAATTAAAATGGTCGCGTAATTTTACGCGGCTTCCGCGTGTCCGCTTGTAGTGTCGACGAATTTCATCGCTTTCAAATGCAGAGCCCCGACACTTTAAAGTTATTAAATCTCTAAATGCTAATGATGTCGAAGAATTGTATAGCGGTGTTATTTTGCGATATAATTGACCCCGAAGCAGCGCGTTACCCAGCGATACTTGGAAAATTAATGTCAAGAGTGTTGAGTAGCTGTTGCGTTGTAAAGCCGATTGTAATTTAATCCTTTGAAGCGTACAGCTGGCTTTTCGGTGCGCTTAATTTCGTTAAAAAATTTAAATAATTTTAAGGCAATTTAAAAAATGTGGTACACGAGGAAATTAAACAGGTATAGATTGTTTAATTTCCTCTACTTAATATTATAATTACAATATCTAAATTATTTATCACAGACTAGAGGTATGAGAGGAAATTTGAAAGTTTCTAACTCGGTTGGATTATCCTAATCAAATTAACTTGATTAAATTATTTATCAATAAGTAACACTTTATTTACATTTTTCTTTCATTACCCTTTTACTTATACTTTATATATATTACGATAATACCGGCTAGTGCAATTTTTTATAAGAAAAAACGGGTTAAAAAATAGTTTAAAAAACTAACAGAAAGAGAAAATCGATTCACTCGAAAGTAACCGTAATGCCAAGAATACGCAGGGGAATACACCGCTGCAATGCCTGAAAGTAGTGAGACGTCAACGTGGGAAATCCGAATTTTCGTGCGATTAAAGTGCCACGAGTCCGTTAGCAAAACAAATTACATTAATTGCATAAAAATATAAATAATATTGTGCAGATTTGTCAAAACTAAGAAAACATGAACTTTCAATATAACTTTTTATTAAAAATAAATACGTTTCAAAAATCAATAATTCATTACATAAATATTTTTAATACTTGAAGTAATGCGAATTCATTATTTTCACATATGTTAGTGTTTTTTTATTCACTTCGAAATGTCTCTACACATAAAAAACACAAGCGTCATGTACTCTTTATGACACATTCTTTAATAGGTATATAATTTTTGTTTTAAGTTAAAATGTGAAAAAATATTTATTCGCCATTTCCACGTATCGATCTTATCGAATACAATTGAGCACTGTCAATTTTATTTAAATCGCTTCAGCTACTGGATAATTTGTTCGATTAGGATTTGCATTAACTAAGCGTTTTTAAAGCAGTTTTTTTTGCACTCCATGAATATTTACGTTTCTCTTATTTGTAATCCTCTCCCAAAACAAAAAAAAAACATTTTTTTTTAACTCAATTATCCCGACATTGCAGATTATTTATTCATAAGGTATACAAAAGACTTTTTTCTAGAAATTAAAAACGTATTCATTACATAAAGCACGTGTGCTCATATTTCCGCTTTATCGTTTCCTTAAAATTACAAAATTTAACTTTTAAAGTTCAAATTAAAATAAACTTTTATAAAACTTTGACTTGAACCTTAAAATGGTCAACTAGATTTTAAACGGATATAAATATCCGATCAATAATCCATTAACAGTTATTCGCGCTAAAATCAATATGTTTATTCAATTTTACATATATAGCGTACAGGAGAATTTATTACTGCCATCGGCTATAAAGCCCCGTACGATGTATCAAGTTTTAGAATCAGTATAAGTAATTAAATAAACGTACTAGGGGCAGTGACATCTATGTATACAGTAAAGTATCTAGCTGTATTCTATTTGCAACGGTTGCGCAACGCGGGCTTTATCGATCCGGCAGTCAGTAACTCCACAGGGGCGCAAATTTTATCCTCGGTTGATAAAAGCTTGAATTATTTGCGGAACGTTGAACAAGAATTGAATTTTTAAATAATACAAGGATTTATAACGTTTTGCAATTTTTACAGTTTTTACAGTACAAAAAAATAGGCAGTTCTAGAAAACTGTTTTACCAGGGGAATCTCTAAAGGGGTTGTGCAGCATTTATCTGCGTCAAAGATGGCAGTGCGATTTACCGGGTTTAAAATAACAGACGATGAAAAGATAATCACTGTTATGTAAAGAATGCCGTGTAAAATTTGTCCGTAAATAGAAAGGTATTTCGAGTTGAATAAAAAACTAATTGATTTGTATCACAAATTTTATTCTGTTTGTATAAAAATATATTTAATTTACTTAAAACGCGCATTAAACTATTTATATTACATAACAAATAATCAACTTAATTCATAAATACAGTGATATTTCACATTTCATACAAAAAAACTTATTACTAAAATACTTTTACAAAAATACGTTCGCTATTACGCGAACAATTTGTTACAACACGTCACAATATTCGTCGTTACGAATCTTCTTACTAGCTTTTTTTAATTGCGTAACTTCCAAGTAGTTCATAAGTCTGTCTAACCTCTTTTATTCACCTAGTTACTATTCATTGATTTGAACACTTCTTGCGTGGGCATTTTTTTTCACTCAGGTCAAGCGATTCAATTGCCTTTAATATAACTTTGCACGCTGTATATCCAACTCGTGCAATAAAAGATGACGGTCGGACAATTAAGAAGCACAATAACTTCGATCAGAACTCTAGCTTTGAAATTCTTCAAGTTTAAATTTGATTCTTCAAAACCTTTCTATTTCTGTCTTTACTTTCTTCTCCGACTGTTTTACCAAAAACAAGGGTAGAATTGTGCTTACTGAAAGTAAATAATTTTTGAGTTAAAAATTTTTTAATGTTAACTCAATTCGTGTAATGGAAAAATTTGACATTACCTGTTGCTATACATCCAACCGCTAAGAATGCACTTACGCATTCGAAATCAATGAGTACAGCAAATATTAAATTGCCGAACGCTGCACCGAAATTTCCAATAAAATTGATCATACCAAGTGATGTTTGCCTAAAATTAAATTCATAAAGTTGCAATGTGAACATAATTTAACAATTTGAAGATTCGAAAAAAATTTTTCCTTGTATTAATGTCTTGAAATATGTAAATTATTTTTGAAAAATTAATTAATTTGATGCATAATAGCTAATATTTCATTCAAAGTAATTTTTTCACGTGTTTTAAAAGTAGCTTATATAAACGTCTGTTTTGAGTTTTCCAATTGTTTTACTTTAGAATCTAGTGGATTCCCTAGAATCGTATTAAAAATTTTTTACATTTAAGAATTCCACTTAAACATCATTCCGCATCAATTGTTAAGAAAAAAAACTAAAACACAGTGATCACCGTACTTTTAAACTAGTTTTTATATCGCGCTCTATCTTACTTATATATTATTCCGCATCAATTGTTCGGAAAAAATTTTCGCCGAAAAAAAGTTTTGTAATTACTGTACCTTAACAATTGAGGTATAACTTGAGCGTTATACGCTATAATCGTATTACCCGTTATCCGAGATGCCACGATAACGAACGCCACACATATAAGCATGTAAGGTATATCTATCGCCCAATTTGTGCCGAAACAGCCAGCGGCAGATAATAGGAATGTAAAACCTGTAAAAATCATAAGCCCAATTTACGAGAGTCAATAAAACAGAGACGACCATCTGAATTTTCGTCAATGCAAACAATGAATTAACTTACTCATGAGCATTATTTTCTTTATCCTCGAGTCTGCCAGAATGAGGAACAGAAAGCCAAAGCCAACGGCCGATGACGCAATCGATGTCGAATTAATGTACACAGCAGACTCGACATTTGGCTGAAATTAAAAAAAGAAGAGTCACCGCGACTGCCAATATTGAGATCTCGAATCGTCCCGCTTTAACATGACGATCGAGGGCTCGTTTTACGAATAGAGTTTGATTGTCGCGCGTCTATGCATCTTTTACATTAATCTTTACCAAAGTATAATTACATGATGAACGGTCGATTATATCGAGGCGCGGGAAGATCATCTCGCACATCGTTATATACTCGTTCGCCGGGTAATACTGCCGAATGAAGACTCGAAAATTGTTCATCATGACCCAGAGCGGCGGCACCCACAACCTCATAACGTTGAACCTGAAAATCATTATACGTCGAACGGTGAGCGAAAATTCTGTTCTTCTTATCGACGTGCCATAATGGTTGACACGCTGCCAACTGTGTATGTGTTACGAGCTAAAATTGCGAATGATGCGTAAGATCATGAGTGCTTTTCGCACGTGACTACGAGATTCTTTCTTTTTTTAATCTTAAGCGCGAAAAAATAAACGTTGAACGCGATAAAAAATTAATTTACGAGACCCACATGCAAAGGGAAATCCAAAACGTTATCTTGCTTTTGCCACGACCAAGGAATAATAACTTTTTTTTTTTTTATTAACAAGTCCGAGACTTGATTATTGTTTTAAAATATTTTTGCACCACATTAAACACTAATGAAAATTACAACTGTTTATTTACTGTCTGATCGGGAATTTGTTTCATCATCCGAACGATAACGTTAATTATAGAAAATTGGATATGTTTACTAACCATAAATGTCTCGTAAAAATAATAATAAAGCACAAAAATACAAAAACACGATAATAAATCTAAAAAAAAATGCAAAAAAATGATAATAAATCAAAAAAATAAACCTACGAGATCATAGTAGAAAACTGAAGGAATAAAATAATCGTCGTGTCTTTCAAGTGGGGCCTTGAGAACAGCGTTTTCATCTTCGAAATACTATCCCGCCACTTATCTTTGCAGGAATCATTAACTTTGCTTTTCGCTTTCAGCGGCGAGGCCAATTCCGCAATCTAAAAGCGAAGCATTAAAGTCACAATAAATTCGGATCGAACGGTAGCACGGATTCGCTATCCTGTCGCTAACAAATACCGGAAATCGACTGGACGACTTGAAGTTGTTCATGCAGTACATAGTTCGGAAGAGCCTGAGGGCTTCCTGAGTTCGGCCCTGCGCCATGAGGAACTTGGGGCTCTCCGGCATCAGGCACACCGTCAGTAATCCCAGTACGGAAGGGATCGCGCAGATCAAAAGGTAGCAGCGCCAAGTCGGGTAGAAATGATTGTAAATCGTGAAATTGAACCACGGCGTGCGCAGCAGTAACGTCGCGGCCAGCCCTGCAAGCAAAGGTCGAAAGTGTCTTATCGCTCGAGGTTATAGGAAGTTCTCTTTTGTGGAAGTTGCAATATAGTGGTTGGCCTGTTTTTAACTGCGTTTCGTTGCTTAATGCAACACGGAAAAAGTAAGATCGTACGTAAACTTGCGAAATTGTTGTGCAAGGCATTTTTCAATCCTTGCCTGTTATCAACGATTAGGTCAGGGCTGAAAAAGTTTCTAATGCAGCGAACACGATATAGTTTATTTATAAAAGGCAGAATGTATTTCTTTGTTGTTGAAAAATTAATCAGACCGTTTTTCATTAATCATTTAATCAAGATCATTTTTTGCACGAAAGATCAGATTATTTAAATTGATTAACTTCCAAAGGTGTGGCTGCGTTCGCTCTGCTAGAACAGCTGTATTTACGTTAAAAGCGACATAAAAGATGTTTCCTTACTTCGTTTATGATGTTTTGAAAAGAATTAACGCTAATGAAATTTATAATGCTTTCAACTCCACTCCACAATTATACGTCATCAAATAAATTTAGAATTTCTATTATTGGATATTGTCACACACGATACACATTTTTATAAAAAAACAATTTACATCATAATCTCAATTGAACAAGTTAAAAATATGAATCACGTTTAAAATTGACGTTTAGACCATCAGATTTACGAGGTTTGATTAATTCGAATTGATAAATTGATTAGATATTCAACAAGGGTATTGAAGATTATCGCAGCCCTAATACAGTTCCACGCCTTATTTAAAAACAAAATTAATTACTTAAAAACTAAATTTTGCTTGTCCAGCGAGTGATTAATTATCAGCTAGTCAAAATCCATCACAAAATCACAAATAAATACCTGCAGGAACAATGTTAGCCATCATAACAAGTAGCCCAGCCCACCTGGCAAACTTGGGCTGATAGGAAGGCGCGTGGAACTCGGCTAGGTAAGCCATAACCACCGACAATGGCCCGGCGATTCTGCAAAACGCGCAAATCGATCGATTACATACTTCTCTCAGACGCGCCGGCATGAATCATCTAAAAATACTCACAGTATACCGCTAATGAACTTAAGTAGTATAAATATGTAAAGCGAGGTGGCGTGCGCCCAAAATACATTGCATATCGCGTCGAAGAACATTCCGATGAGCATTACGTTCCTCTTTCCCAGATATCCGAGCACGCAGTCTTGCAGCAGGAAGTCCCACAGCGGACCCGCTATTATCATGCCTGCGAAGAGAGAGCGAACGTTACTTAAATTTTCGATGGAATTGACGTGGAGGATCTGACTTTCCGAACGACAGGTATACCTATGTATACGGAGGCGATGGCAAAGCCGCGGCGAAGCATCGTCAGCTCGAAGTCGCATTCTGCGGAATTGATGATAAAGGCCGTGCTCGTCGTATCGATAATGCACGTCCATCCTATCGGCAAGGCGGCCAAAAGCAGCAGAACGTTGAAGAGTCCGTATCCTTAATGTAATCGAAAGTACACAGTGTAAATATTTTCGTTTTGGTACAACAATTTTTTGTGCTTATTGACTGCTCCTTTCTTATTGATACTGCTTTCGATTCTTTGGAGTTGAAATTTATTTATATTTTTAGTTTCGTACATCCTTGGCGTTTAGGAAGTTGAATAAATTCTAATGCACGACAGTCACTGTTAAAGTCCGTTTCATTTCAAATGTGTTTTAAAAAACAGCTATTCTTACAAATGTTTTATTTCAGCTCATTGTAAAGGGAGTTGTATCTAATTTCATCTAAGTCAGTTTTATAAGGAAAAAAGATCTTTGTTTGATACCAATTTATAGAACACAAAGCGTTAAGAAAAAAAAGTACGTTTCCTTATTTTAGCGTGTCTTAGATAATTTATTAATCTAAAAAATTTTCTTGTATAATACGTCATTAAATTTTCAAAATGGTATTTTAATTACGCATTCTGCATCATCATTCTAATCTTATCAAAACTTGCTCCATTTAAGTCATTTAAGAGAAATTAATAATTTTAGAGTTTTCTTTAAAAAAGTGTCACTTTAACATCAATATTCTGTAGACTTGAACTTGCAACAATTCCTTTCAATCTTAACAAAACTTGCTCCATTTAAGTTATTTAAGAGAAATTAATAATTTTAAAGTTTTTTTTTCAAGTGTAACTTTAACATTGATATTGTGTAGACTTGAACTTGCAACAATAATAAAAAAAGAGGACGCGATATTAACCGGCATTCGAGTAACGCTCTTGAAAAAGCATTAATCATGAAAATATTTGACAAGTTTAAAATAAAGAAAATTTAAAAATAAAAATGAGTTTTGACACATTTCAACAAGGTCTGATCTCAGGCGGTAAATAAAAAAAGAAGCGCGAAAAAATAACTAAAACCTCCCGGGCGACGAAAGCAAATGAGCTTAAAGCGGTAAATAAAATAATAATTACACACCTGTTGCCGCGAGGGCTTTCTCATAATCGGCCGGGGGATTCTCAGTCTTCCGTGGCCCCCCTGTCAACAAAAAAAAACAAAAGAACCCAAAGTCACACCAGTTCAAGTTGTCCCTCCCGCGTCCAGCAGAAAACTACTAGAAAGCGCCGTCCGGCGACTCGTCGCCTCACCTAGAGTCCAGACGGTCCCATTAGTCCGGTCGTCAGCGCTCATTTCGCCGCGCGGCCACCGTCGCGAAGAAAGCAGGCACACCGACCAAGCCGAGGAGAGAGAAGGGAGAGCTTCCGAAAAGCAGCAGCACTGGCGACTCTGAGGCAGGAAAGAGAGCCACAGCTGCGAGCGCTCGGGTGAAGCCCCCGACGAAGAATCAGCGGCCAGTGCCTCGCGGCTTTGTCAATCGGCTTTGGCAGCGCGCCGACAGCAGCAGCCTCGCGCGTCTCCTCGCCGACGGTTTTATCAGCCAAGTCGAGCCCAGGGGGCCCACGTGAGCCGCGAGGCTGGGTCGCTGCTCCGCTGTCCAACTGTCGAGATCGGCGTGTGCGTCGGGTGCGCGCGGAGCATCTGCCGGGCGCAACATCCACTAGAACAATGTGTGAGAATCAAACGGCTCCGCGGCGTTTTCTGTATCTCGGCGCTCTCTCGGCGCGCGCTTTTAATTCGCCAAGGCCGCTGTCATGTTACCAGCGATTAATACGGTTTAGCGGAGAGAGAGAAGAAAAAAAATCGACCGATCGCCGTTTTTTGTCGGGAGCAGGAGGAGCCGCTTCGGAGATTACGATCGGGAGAAGCACAGCCGGTAATTGAATTGTCCGCGCGACGAATGCACTTTGTTGCGCCTGCGGGTTTTTCGTTTATTTATAGCTGAAAAAAATTGTACGGCCTTTCGAATTTCGAGCCGAGCGCTCGAAAACATTTGAATTAAAGCGTGAAATCGGACGAGACGCCGTGTGCGTGCCCGTGCGGACACGTGCGTTTAATTCGCTGTTGGATCAGTTGCTTACGCGCTAATATTGTCTTAAGTGAAGAAACAGGGAAATTCGTTCGGCGGGTTCGCGCCATTTACACTTTCTTCTAATTGATTTATGCGCTGTGTGCTCAGGTGCCAGTTCGCTCGTCGATGACAAATCATCACGACGAGGAAAGGTGGGCTAATATTTTTTCTGAGTTTCCCGCCTGAACGACTGTTAAATTATTGCTGAATCGCATCGATAAATGAGGAGTTATCTTGTTTTCTGTTTCGGGACTGTGCAAGCAAACTCACGTGCTTTCCTAGTTTCTGGTGCGGTCGACTTCGCATAAGCGCTCGATCATTACCACATGTTTCGAAGACTTTTTGCTTATTGTTACCTCGTTGTCTTACATCACTGCTTAAAAGCAAATATTTGAAAGGATTAATGATTCTTTTAAATTCGGTGCCAGCTTACGTCTTTGATCTAATTAAGCAAATGAAGAACGCTTTTTAATGATATTTTCATATTTATTTTACGGGTCTACGCAAATCTTTGAATCCTCCTATTATTTGATCAACATGTATCATTTCAAATGATCTTTTTTTAAATATTTTATATTCAAATTCTAAAAAAACATTCTAAACATTTTCTTAATTATTAATTAAATTAATATCTATATAATAATAATTGGGCATATTATCATTAATTTTAAAACACATTTATTATTGATAAGATGCAGCACTCCAATCAACGCGCTCTGGCTTCTCAATTTACTCGGTCAATTATGTAATAAAAATACTGCAAGATAATCAGTGATTCATTTGAAATTGTGCGATAACTAGAGTTTGGTTAATAAGAGATTATAATCTCGTGAGAAATACGTAAATTTAGGGAGCCTAAAAACTTATCTTTTGAGTAAAACAATATCCATTACAATTATATATTGTAATGGATTTAATTAAAAAGGAAGCGTTTCAATGAGGTCTAATTTCGATTCTCATGTAACTGTTATTATCGAAACATCTCTCACGTGTCAAATAGGTGGAAAAGGACCCGATCAATCTGAAAAATATTAAAAAAATACTAACTCCTATAACGCATTTCTTGTTTTCAAATTAAGCTTTTCAATTGAATGGTAAATGAAGATATTTGATTCATAATACACGTGTATTGTATATTTCGTACGTGTATCGTGCTTTAATAAGCTCAAATATGAATTGAATAGCCTGAAACAACGTCAATATTCGCTATAAATCCTGTTTTTAGAATATTCAATAAACATTTTTTTTACAATAATAATTAAATGATTTTTCCCTAAACATTGTGGAAGAATTTAAACAAACTGTATCAAATTCTGCGCCATCAAAGACAGAATAATTTACATAGTAATTGTACCACAAAAAGAAAACGAAAAAACTTTAGAATCTAGAACCGTCGTTATAAAACAAAGTCTCATCCACTGATTAAAAACTCATAAATATACACATGAACACTCCCACATAAATAATTAGGTTCGTTAGTAAAATTGGTATATTTTATTATCAGGATTCTTGAAATGGAACATTGTTTGTTCTATATTATAGATGAACAAAGTTTTACTGGTACGGAAATAATTTATTATCAGAATAAATACTTGCAAATAATTTTTTAAGATAAATTATTAATAGCTATGAAAGAAAAGTTATTCCTGAAATCAAAAGATAAAATATAAGTAATTCCCCTAATCTTTCCAAATAAACAGGTTAAATTTTATCATGTTCTCAGAATAATTTTTACGTCACGCAAAATAAAAAATGACTTGGGCACAGGTACACTTAAATTTTGGAAAACAACAATTTTGCGTGATTTTATAAATGTTGATTATTTACTGACAATATACATGCTTTTAACTCAATAATTTACCAAATATAGTTCTGAGTATCGATGTCGATTAGTTTTTTATTTTTCGAACTGATTTTTTTCCCTTATATTACTTACAGTTTTAATTCAAATTTTTTTATCACTGCTCCACGTAAGTGATGATGCCAACGAATTCGAGAATGATTAATGCGGTTTTGCAAAGAAGTAATAAAAAGGTAGTAAACAAAGTCAAGTAATAAATTGCACATTTGTCGCTCCGCGCATTACTAATTTCAGTGACAAAAAAGCAAACATCAAAGTTTGCGGATCAATTTATATTTTTATCGAATAGAATCAAAATATGATACGTCATTTCAAAGAAATGTTTCAAATCCAACTTTAATCTTACAGTAGCCGCTATCAACGTAGACAGACTGGGAAGTCTCCAGATAAAGATCTCGAAGATTTTTAATTAATCAATATTCTGTGTAATCGCAAATGGAAGTTACACCATTTCTGAAACTGAATAAAAGAAGCCATGAATTATCTTTGTCAAATTTATAAATAATTCAATGAATATAGACAGGTAAGAACAGTATTGTTGATTGAAACTGTATTGTTTTTAATGAATAAATACGTACCTTTAACATTTCTTTCAAAAGATTGAAGAAATATCGTTAACAAAGTCTGACAAGCTATTTATTTACCAATACATTACAGTCACTTACCTCTATTTTTTTTCTTTTGTCAATGAAATACTTCAAGTTTCAACACTTCCCGAACAAAGTCCTCCTTTATTTGACATGACAAAATTTATCATTACAATAAAGTTGCAGAAACCAAATAGATAACGATCGGGAATCGATGGCGCCGATAATTAAAGTGTGTTCAAGTAGCCAAATCAATACAAAAGCCATGTCCTCATATGCATTCAGCTGCATCATAGCAATCAACTGGATGATTGTTTGTGTAACTCGAGAAACAGTTCTGAACTTGAAGTGAAAGCTTTTAATCACTTTTACATCACATCGTATCACTTGTTCCGGTCGATAGAATGTAATTTCGCAAATGACGCTTTCAAAAAGATTAGACGAATGAAAAACCGCTGCAAGTTTTCAGCTAAGCATCCAATAAAGCATTTTGTTTCCCGATTTTCGTTGAAAAGCGTTCGATTTATTTGCTTTTTTTATTAACGTATAAAGGCATTTTTCATTATTTCTAATCAGGAAACCTTGAAATAATGAATAACAAATTTTGTAGTAGGCGTGCCGGTAACGATTTTATTCTTACGCAATTAATTTCCATTTATTGAATATATCAAAGCGTTAAAATATTAAAAATTCAAAAAATCACACAAAAACTGGGTGAAAATGATTTATATGTAAATTCATTTCATAACTTACATGGGTACTTTGCACGGTACTGGGAATATTATCGCCGCAAGTAATTAGATCAGAGAAATTATGCACTGATCAGCAGCGTAATGCGCGTGCACTTTCTCTAACCCAGGGGAGACGGGATTTGGCAGAATCTGTATAACAGATCAATACCACATTTCAAAGGGTTTATTAATAATTAAAAAAGTCAAACAACTTACATCGCAAGTTTTGCACAATTTATTTTATTTTCCTTTTTAAGATTTTAGTGCTGAGGCATTTTACATAAGCTTTTGAATGATAAATAATTATAGTGAAATGATACGCTCCATTGAAACTGACAAAAAAAATGCAGATTTATAAAGTAAGTAAAAAATAAAATGATAAAAAAAATGTTATAGGAATATTAAAATACCTGCGATCGTATTTTAGAACATTGTTAAAATTTCAATTCCCCCTCAAGTAAGTTCATTATCTTTCATTATTGAAATATACTTAAACTTGAAATTAAAGGCGTTAATCAATGCTTTAATGATTTAATGACTGTAATGTCAACAAACCTTTATGTTCTTAAAAAAATGAATCGCATGGGCAATTAAATGTTATTAAATAGTTACTTTGCTGATAAGCATACGATTTATTAGAAGTTTGCAAGGTATAAGTGAGTAAATTTACTCTTTGAATAAATTTAAATTAATTTTGTAGTAGAGAGTAAAGAAAAAAAAGTAAATATATCAGAATAAGAATTTTTTTAGAAAGCTAGAAAAATCTAGATAAGCACACAATTCTAGACTACCAATCAAGTACTCTTCTAGTACTCTTTTAGAAGTCTTGAGTGTCCCTGGACACTAAAGAATTCGAAAAGAATACTAGAAGAGTACGTTTTTAGAGGTGTGCTTATTGGAAAGTCATTAAATTTTAATTCATTTTATTTAATATATTTAATATCAATAAATTGATATTATTATAAATTGTAGTAGTTTTGATTAAATATTGATATAACTTTATCGATATCATTAAGCGCATGCAGGTAGAGCTTCGTTTTATCTACCGAAGTAAACGCCGTTGAAAATTCAGGAAACTTTATTGCCGACTTTACGAACTCTGGTGTTTATCTAAAGCCTCGCATTTATCCTGAGAGATGAAAGATTCCAGCATCCGATATGATCAAACATAACGTAGGAACAATCACGCTGCGCTCTACAAAGCCTTGAAAATTCAATGAAACTTTACTAAAATTTAGATTCTGCATTAGGATCGAATCAACGATCTTCATAAACCGTCCCCGAAACAAATTCGGGGAAATAAACACGAGTAGAATCGGCGCCGTTTAACGCGCGCAATAACAGAAATATAATAAACGTATGATTAAACGTGCCTGCGGCTCTCTCGGCGGGCTCTGCCCTAAAATTCGAAACATCCCGGCCAAAAACCCTATAAAACCGCAAACACATCTCGGCCGTAAACGAGCTCGCGAACGAGCGGGGGAGAGCCCCGCGCGCAAACTAGGCCGAAACGACTGTAGCAGCGGCAGTAAAGATTAAAGCCGGCTGCCTCGGTCGGACGTCTCCGGTAATATTTTACAAGGCAGAGAGCCCGCAAGGCGATAATGCGAAACGCGTGCGTGCGCACGTTTTATTCGCATTTTCGCGCCGGCATTCCAGGGGCCCTTAAAAGCGGAGTCGCGAGAATTTTGCATACCGAGCGTGCCGGGGGGGCTTTACATATTTCGCCGCCCCCCCCTCCCTCCTCTACCGCCAAAAGCTCGAAAGCTCGGGAGAGCTTGACCGTATCGTCCGCGAAGATGAATGGGGGCGTGTACGAATGTGCGTTAGGTGATATGAAAGCGTTATGGCCGATAGAGGCTGGACAGAGAGGAGGTTTTGTGGAAATTGCTCGATTGGGAATTTATTGGGGAGGATCTTGCGGTGCGCTGTAGGAAGGCTGCACTTGAATTTAGTTAAGGGGAGGTGGGAGAGAGTGATTTGTTGATGCTGCCGAGGTGAGCTTCTTAATGGGAGGCTCGGAGAGTTCGCCGCGATGCTGAAGGATTTCAAAGTACAAATTTGAGACATTGAATTTCTAATGTACATTTGCAGCTTTAATTTTTTAGTATCGAATTGAACCATTTTTTCATTATGAAATATCAAACTCATATTAATCAGAGATAAAGTTTGAAGAAAAAAATATATATTTTTTTAATAAATTCAGTTCTAAAATTCTAAAAAATTCAATTTCATTTATTTTTTAAAATATAAAAAAAACCTTTCAAAATAAAATTTTAAAATTGAAACCAAATCCATACAGAATATACATTTATTTGGAAACGAACGAATATTAATAGCTTTGCTTTTTATCGAAATTCCCAGAAAATTAAATAGAAAAATTCGTAGATCTCTGTTTTTATTAAACAGAAAAACTCGCGCACTCTACCAACAGGCATTTGATCAAAAATGATGAAAAAACAGATGCTGCCATCTCTTCTTTACAGCTAAAATTTCTTAAAACTCAATACAAACTCTCGGCGAGCGTAAAAAGCTCGTAAAAATATAATCGCGAAACAAAAGTCGTAAATCCAGCATGAGAATTCAACTCCGGCAGCCGAAGATATCTTTGAATCTCCTCTCTCTCTCTCTCTCTCTCTCGAACGTAAAACGAAAACAGGAGGTCAAGATTGGCGTCACTCGGCAGCCGAGGGTGGAAATGGATCAGCGCAAGCAAATGGACGATTGTAAAGGCGCGGAGCCTCCGACTCTTTCGGCGACTGTCTCTGTCTCTCTCTCTCGTTCTTGCAAACACCTGCGCGTCGGGCCTCGGAACCACAGTGAACCGGAGGGTCGGGCGAAAGCTTTCTCCCCCGAACAGGCTAAGAGAAAGCGAGAGCAAAGCTTTTGAAACTTCCTCTACAGCTGCTGGACAGCATTACGTAAGCTCGGTTGTTCTCCCGCTGCTCGAACAGCTCTGTTCGTGCATTGAGTAGCCTCATTATTCGGAAAATACTCTGGCGCGCCCTATTGTCTTATTCAAGTACAAATATTGGAATATTTGTTTTTCACCACGGCAATGATAAAGTTTGAAAGGTGAGTGTAGCAATAACACGAGCGAATCAAAATTCCACTATCTGTCTTGAGCAATCCATTAAACCCGTTGAATCAACGAATATCCCGCCAGCAGATTTACCCCCAACCGAGAGGCAGAGAGAGGCAGCAAACAAAGAGCCCGTCATAAAAAAGAATCAAATTACACAGCTGAATGTAAAAACAATGGGCAGCAGCGGCAGGAGCGGCTGCATTCCCTCCTTCCAACCCCATCGCAATAACGTCCCCGGCATTAAGTCCCGCGCGAAAGAAGCGGGGGAGAGACAAAAGGACACGCGGGACTCGCCGGCCGAAAGTGCGAAGAGATAAAATTTCGCCGCCGCCGCCGTCCCCTCCGCCGCCGGAAGCTTAGAAAGAAAGGAAAGCCTCCTGATTGCGAGCCTTTTCTTCCCGGCTCTATCTGGTCAAAAACTGTACAAGAACAATACGCGCGCGCGGAGGTGAGTTATGTGCGCCCGGGTATCTAAACGCGCCGCTCGTGCGGAAAGTACGATTCTGCAGTAGTGCAGCAGCCTCCTTCCGTCCCACCACCCCCCAACCCCCCCGTCCTCCGCGCTGTTTTCCTTCGGACGTGCCGGCGAGGCGCCCCCGGCGAAAAGCGCTCTTTATTCTCGCGAAACTATCCCCGCGGAGAAGGCCGGGCTGCGGAGGAGGCCGGACTAAGTGCTAATAAAAAGTTGCCCCTGACGCGTCGAGAGCTGAGAGGGTTGCGCTCGACGTTTTTGAATGCGGGGTAGCGGAGGATTTCTGGCTTCTGATTTGTCGGGGGAGGGTTTTTCGCTAAAAAGTGTGATAAAAAATATAAAATCGAAGAGCAAATACGATAAAAATACAAAAAGTTTAAAAGTTCATTACATCATTCAAATGCGATCCAGGGTCGATCCTTTATAGATGATAAGAAAAAAGTCTTTATTGCGAATAAATAAATAAATTACTTTATTAGATTATAAAATTATTAATCTTAACTATTATTATTAATATTAATTTTCTATGCTTGTAGTGTGCTTCTCCGCTGTGACTGTGTGCTTCTCCGCTCTGTTGCTTGTGTCGTCAATACACCATGATGGCCAACCACTAGCCTGTTGTTTTAAGCGCAAAAACGTATTTACATATGG